>CAUYOR010054895.1:0-17994 GCA_963573925.1 Callimico goeldii
CTCAGATCTGGAACAAGTAAACTTAATAAATATTTATAGAGCTCTCCACTTTAAATACACAAAATATACATTCTTGTCAATACCACATCACACCTACTCATAGGTTTAAATGAAATATTGATTGGCCATTATTAATACCCAATTTTTTTTAGAATAAAGCAACATTTCCATTCTCTCTCCCTCTTTTTCTTCCTCTTTCTTCCTCTCCTTCACTCCTTTTTTTTCTTTTCTTCTCTAAAAAAAGAAAAGAAAACATACCCTGGTGAAAATTGGCAAATAGATTATACTCAGATGCCACCATGTAAATGGTTTAAATATTTATTAGTATTTGTCAATACCTTTACTAGTTGGATCGAGACTTTTCCTACCCAGCCTGAAAAGGCAATTGAGGTTTATAAACTCCTATTAAAGGAAATAATTCCTAGATTTGGGCTGCCTAAGAAAACTTATAGAATGGTAATGGTCCATCTTTCACAACAATTACCCAAAACATATCTTCAGCCCCAAGAATTCTATACCACCTTCACTCGGCATAGGCACCACAGTCTTCAGGGAAAGTAGGAAGAGCCAATCAAACTCTAAAAAGGACTCTCACAAAACTATACCAAGAAACATCAGAAATCTGACAGTCTTTATTGCCTGTAACCTTGTTACAGGTTCACACCACCCCAAGGGAAATCCACAACTCAACCCTTTTTAAATAATGTATGGAAGGCCTTTCTTAACTACAGATTTCCTGATAGACATAGATACTTCTAAAGTACAAAATAATGTAATCAATTTAGGACAAGTGCAAAAGTCACTCCTTGAATATGGAAATCAGACTCCCTTCCCATACTAAGGAAGAGAATCTTATTAAAACCCAGCTGGGAGACTGGTTCCTATTAAAAACTTGGAAAAGAGGATCCCCAGCAGATCAACTTTCCCCAAAATGGAAGGGACCCTATCGAGTTCTCCTTAGTTTCCCAACTGCAGTTAAACTTCCGGGAATAAACAGCTGGGTCCACTTATCTTGAATTAAACCTGTCTGTTATAAAGTTGCACAGGCCAACAGAACACAAGAGACTGATCCCACTTATTCCTGTGAGCCAACCAGTGACCTCAGTTCCTGTTCAAAGAAACAAAAGGGATGGGTAACATAAAGATGTGAATTGACATTCTACTTTTGGGCCTAAGTTGGAATCACACAGAGAGTAACTTATTTACTGAGTGGGCACAGACTTTAGCCTCTCTACATAACAAACTGTTGGGTATGTGGAGAATTGCCACTTTCCCCCACTTCTGCATTGCCCTGACATATTCAACCAGCCAAGCTAAGTGCATGGGATTTTATTATGATTGGGAAAATGAACACTATCAACATAGTCCTTCTTTTCCTATGCATCATAGCCACACAGGCCTTAGCCCCTTCCTCTTCTACAGAGAGACAAAAAGGTCACTTTTTAATCTAATTAGGAAGCCACTAACCTCCACCCCAACTTTAGATTATACTGTACACAATGGACTTGGGCGAATAACAGCTATTCATGTACAGATTTTGGATAAAACACCTTTATGTTTTATAAGACACAATAATAGTCACCACCAGACTAGAACCCATGATATGGGATAGTTGCCACCTCAACAATGTAATCAGACCCTTGTCAGTCAACCCTACATCGACTTGGTTCTCACAGCTGCCCAATTCTTAGAAAGCTATCCTTTCTAAGGACGGAGGACCAGGTAGCTTACACATTGTGCTTACAGAATGATGACAGTGCCATCTTGGCTGCAAAACAGAAATACCTGTCCAGTGTAATCATAAAAGGTCTTTAGGAATATACCCCAGGCATAAAATGGAGTTGTTTTATACTTGTTTATATTGGCAGCACAGATCTACTTTCCCGACAATACGAGGACAACTTTGGTTGCAAGTTGACAGAGCCCAATTGGAACAAAAGTTATCAAAAGGGAGTTTTATAGAAGGGTGCTTTGTTAGAAGCTGTGAGTGAGTAGGGATGAAGAAGAGCCAGCCGGGCATGGTGGCTCACGCCTGTAATCCCAGTACTTTGGGAAGCTGAAGCAGGTGGATCACCTGAGGTCGGGAGTTTGAGACCAGCCTGGCCAACATGGTGAAACTCGATCTCTACTAAAAATACAAAAAATTAGCTGGGAGTGGTGGTGCCCAGCTAATTTTTTGTATTTTTAGTAGAGATGAAGTTTCACCATGTAATCCCAGCTACTTGGGAGGCTGAGGCAGAAGAATCGCTTGAACCCAGGAGGCAGAAGTTGCAGTGAGCTGAGATGGCACCACTCCACTCTAGCCTGGGTGACAGAATGAGATCCACCTCAAAAAAAGAAAAAAGATGGTGAACTTTATGGACAGCTGAACTCAAACTCTGGGGGATGCCTTCCCTCCAACTCTGCCTCTCCGGGAGGTGGCCTCACTCTGCTTGCTAACTGCAGATGTTTCTCCATTAGCAGAGTTCCATGTTACAATTCTATTCACTGGGAGGGCATTCATTTGCTCTCATTTCCAGTTTTAAAATCCCAAGAAAGGAGGCTGATTAGCCCAATGTGGGTGAAGGCCCCACCCTTGGATCACTCAACTGTGACCTGGATGAGGCCTGCAGAGGCCCTGTGAATGGTCAACTCTGGCCAGGTGCCCAATTCTATGCCAGTTGTCTGTGCCAGGGCAGCAGATTTTCCAAGAGATGGGCATGAGGGCAAGCAATACCGAGAAATGTGGACACCAGGTGACAAAACAGTGGGAGGCAGCAGACTCACTTTAGGGACATTTAGGATCTACTGCTGAAGCGCAAGTTATATGATCATGTTTCCTGTATGACCCATTCTCCAGTGCGGCCTCTCTAAGGACTGAGGCTGGAGGAAAATCAGCCTCATCCCTAAATCACTATACACTTGGAGATGCACCCACAGAGAGCCTGGAATGCCTCAAACAATGGCTGCACACCAGGCTATGGAAGTTATAAAATGTACCTCAAATCGTAAGATTGGGAATTATAATGGACTCAGAATGCAAAAGTGAAGCATCAAGACTTGCCCTGGATCAAAACATGTAGACCATTTGGGCTGATGCAGTGGCTCATGTGTCTCAGCTGCTTGGGAAGCCGAAGCAGGAGGATCACCTGAGCCCAGGAGTTGGAGACCAGCTTGGGCAACATAGCAAGACCTCGTCTCAAAAAAATAAAAATAAAAAAGCAGACCGTGTATGTGCCCTAAAATTCGAACTTAAGGGGATCAGGGGGAGAGCATGGCACACCCACCTTGGAAAGTCTGAACACAAAATGCAAAGGCAAAGACATATGCCCCCAAATATAAAACAGTCTCTGGATATACCAGATCCCCAAAAGTCAGGATTAGGCTGTTCTCCTGTTCCCTAGAGAGAAACTTGAAATATCTTTATTGGTGTCACTAGCCACAGAAATCTAAGAGTCCCACAGGCTCCAAGACTGAGAGGGCAACCCCTTAAAGAGCAAATCCCATGCACATGGTAGGCACACTTAGAACCACAAAGTACAAAGAACTTTGTACTTCGAACATTGTGTTTCATCTAGCAAGTGTTTGATGGGAATCTGTTCTTCCTACTTAAAAGTGTAATAGAACAGACTATGCTTTTACTTTTATTATAATAAATAATATTCCCTTATTATTTATTATTTATTCTGACCTACTGACAGAACCCATTCTGACCTGCTGCCTCAGGGCTGTATTCCCTCATGCTGTAGTCCATGCATGGACAAATGTGGCAGCCTTCTCTTTGCGTGTCTGGGCTTTGTGCAGGTGGAGCAAATGTTGCGTTACCAAGTGTTTCTCAATCAGTTTCCTGAAATTGCAACTGTCTTCTTTCAATTCCCATAACAGTGCTTTAACATTTTTTATAGCAATATTGTAGTTCTTCAAATTTTGATTTTTTTTTTTTTTTGAGATGGAGTTTCACTCTCATTGCCCAAGCTGGAGTGCAATGATGCAATCTTGGCTCACAGCAACTACCGCCTCCCATGTTCAAGCGATTCTCCTGCCTCAGTCTCCCAAGTAGCTGGGATCACAGGCATGTACCACTACACCTGGATAATTTTTTGTGTTTTTAGAAGAAACGGGGTTTCACCATGTTAGTCAGGCTGGTCTCAAACTCCTGACCTCAAGTGATCTGCCCACCTCGGCTTCCCAAAGTGTTGAGATTACAGGCGTGAGCCACTGCACCCGGCTCAAGTTGACTTCTGAGCACTAACAAGGAAATGTGGTGAGAAGGGACCCTGCTACACACTTGGTAGGAATGTAAGTTAGTATAATTATGGAAAACAGTATGAAGCTTCCTCAAAAAATTAAAAATTGAACTACCATATATATCCAAAGGAAATGAAATCAGTATATCGAATTGGGGGTGGTGGCTCAGGCCTATCATCCTAGCACTATGGGAAGCCAAGGTAGGAGGATCATTTGAGTTCAGGAGTTCAAGACCAGCCTGAGCAACATAGGGAAACCTCATTTCTACAAACAATAAAAACTAGCTGTGGTGATGTACACTTGTGGTCTCAGCTACTTGGAAGGCTGAGACAGGAGGGTCGCTTGAGCTTGGGAGGTCGAGGCTGCAGTGAGCCCTGAGCATGCCACTGCACTCCAGCCTGGGCAACAGAATGAGACCCTGTTCCATAAAGGAAATAAATCAGTATGGCAAAGAGTTATCTGCACTTATGTGTTCACTGTCATATTATTCACAATAACCAAGATAAAAAATCGACTTACGTGTATATCAATGGTCAAATGGATTTTTAAAATATGGTATATAAATGTAATGAAATGCCATTCGGTCTTAGAAAAGAAGGGAATTCTGTCATTTAAACACTGTGGATGAACTTGAAGGACATTTTGCTAAGTGAAATAAGCTAGGCACAGAAAGACAAATCCCACATGATTTCATTCCTAAGAGAAACCTAAAAATGTCAAACTCATAGCAGCAAAGTAGAATGGTGGTTAGCAGGGATTCAGGGCAGGGGTGATAGGGAATTGGGAGCTAATGGTCAAGAAATGCCAGTTTTCAGTTAGACAGAAGTTCAAGAGATCTATTACAGAGAATGGTGACTACAGTTAATAACAATGTGTTGTATACTTGAAATGTGCTGAGAGTAGATTGCATATGTTAGTGTGATTTAGTCATTCCATAATGTATGTATATATCAAAACATCACAGAATGCATCGTAAATATATATATAATTTCTATTTGTCAATTGAAAAACAGTCATCTGGACCTGCTTCTTGTCACAGAAGTCAATTTTCGTCTTTTATTATTATTTATTTTGAGATTAGGGTCTTGCTCTGTTGCCCAGATTGGAGTGCAGTGGTGCCATCTGGGCTCAGCCTCGAGCTCTTGGCCTCAGATGATCCTCTAGTCTCAGCCTGTCATGTAGCTGGGATCACAGGTATGCACCACCACACCTGGCTAGTTTTTAAAGTTTTTGTAGAGATGGGTCTCTTGTTATGTTGCCCAGGCTGGTCTCAAACTCCTAGGCTCAAGTGATCTTCCTGCCTCAGCCTCTGAGAGCCCTGAGATAACTGGTGTGAGCTGGTCTAATCTGTGTCTTTATCAATACTCTAGGAAAAAAAAGAAAAAACAAAGAACCAAACAAACTACCTCTTAGACTTTTACCTCTTAGACAATTACTGAAACCTAATTTGACTTACAGATTCTGGTTACTTGTGCAGAAATAGTCCAGGTTTCTTTGGGACTCCGGGCTTGTCATTAAAGACAAAGTATCTAGTTGAACGAGGGAGAACATTATAAGGCAATGGCCCTTCTCACAGGACAAGCCCCAGAAAAGAAAGTGTCCCACAGGCGGGAGGCACATGGGGAGGTGGGTGGGAGCTCAGTCACACCTGGCAGAAGAGTATGGAGGCACATCGGATATGCCTTTAACTGCCCACTGCTGCCTTAAAACAAAGGAGAGGCTGAGGCAGGAGAATCGCTTAAACCTGGGAGGCGGAGGTTGTCGTGAGCCGAGATTGTGCCACTGCACTCCAGCCTGGGCGACAGAGCGAGACTGTGTCTCAAAACAAAACAAAACAAAAAAACAAAGGAGAGACCTTCCGGATTCTCAGCTGGTGTCCGTCTCTTCTCTCCTGAGCCCTGACATTCCAGCAATGCTTTGGCAACACAGAAGATAACACAGAGAGGGAGACTCAGCCACATTTTCTTAAAGATGAGGGTGTGTGCCTCGAAAAGGGCCATTATTGTCTCCTGTTCTTGCTTCCCCTCCTCTCTCAGTGTCTGGAGAACTTTGAGAAAAAAGGCAGGGGACACAAAAGGAAATAACGAAAAAGATGAGCCTGAAGCCACTATAAGGATGGTAAGTTGGAGTCTAATTCTGAAAATCATAATTGGTGTAAATGCTTTGCACTGTGGAAGGAGGACGAAGGGTAGAGGGAATAAAAAAGAACATGAAGTTAGAATCCTTGGCATGAAAACCTGCCATTTATACAAGCAAACAAATCAGGTCAGAGACTATCAACCGGCTGGCTGAATTGGACCAACAGGCAGGTTCATTCAGCCCCACACTTCAAAAATCGGGAGCTCTCCACATTAAAATCTGGGAATCTGACCTTTTGTAACAAATCAAAGGATTTGCAACACAAAGAGCATCATTATAAGGCAACAACTGGCTTGGATTGGCAGCGGCTGCCCCTGCAGCTGGGTCAGGTGCTCTTCCGTTGAACACAGTCTCCATTCCTCCCTGTTGCCTTGCTCCTCATCAGTATAACTGTTTGGGCCTTATAGCATACGAATTTCTCACTCCCTGCTAGGACATCCACAACATGAAATGAGAAGATAATTTTGTAAATTCAACAAAAATCCACTTGCATTACACAGCCACCATAAATTCTCTGTGCAAAGAAGAGTGGCATAAATCAACTCATAAATTATCTCGAGTTGTTTCCTCTGGAGTCCTGGGCTGGCTGATGGATGAATTCATCTGTCCTTTGGCAGTTGGACAAGAGACCTGAATTGTAGCGGTCAATAAGGTGTTGATCGCAGCCTCTGAGCCCACTTGGGTGAGTCGTCACCAGAGAGAGAATTCAAGAGCTGGCTCTAGGACCTCTGGAGGGTTGACCAGTGTACAGCTACCCAGCACAGGTCCTAGGGAGGAGCTATGGGTCCTGCACTGATATCAGCCCTGGACATGAGGCTGGTGTGGTGGGGGGGACGTGAATAATTCGTATCACAACCAGACTGATGCTCGGGTGAGCTTCATTGGGAATGAATTACCTTGTGTGCATTTCCTGCCTAAATGTCAAAGTATCTTTTCACAAGCGCCTGGGGCGGGTTTATGAATACGTGCATTCTCTGATGCCTCTACTTTAGGCAAGGCAGTTTCAGAATCTTGGCTGAGTTTCCAACTTCTGACTTGCTATTTACAAACTGTAATCATAAGACTTCAAATGACACATGACTAAAAAAAATGCCCCTACTCAAGAGAAATCTGGATGGAAATGGAACAATGGTTTTGAATGTATCTGGATCATGCAAGTAAAAGTCAGGAGACTTGGTGTTCTGGTGAAAAAGTGGTGGGGAAAGAACACAAGCAGTTGTAGGACAGTTACTGTCTTGGGAACATAACAGGTATTCTCACTGTTGACATTTAACAGATGAAGAAAACAGAGTTCTGAGACATTGCTACTAATAGAAATTCAATGCGAGCCACATTTGTAATGAGATTTCCTAGTAACCATGTTTAAAAAGACAAAAATAAAAAAGTGAAATTAATTTTAGTGGTACATTTTATTTAACTCAGTGTATCCAAAATGAACATTTAAATATGCCATTGATATAAAAATTACTGATGAGATATTACACATACTTTTTAAAAACACGTCTCAGAAGTCCAGGGCATAGTTGACTCTTATAGCACATCTTATTTCAGAAAGCCACATTGTAAGTGCTCAAAAGCCACATGCGGCAGCAGCTCTGATGCACACACTGGAAGCCGCAGGGACTTGGGCAAATTGTTTAACTTCTCTGGCCCCCATTTCCTTTTCATAAGATGTGAGGGATAATAGCTGGGCTTTGCTCAACTCAGGTATGTCTTCTCTGTTCCTCCTGGGTCACAGGGTAACAGGCAAGCACGGCACAGTGGTCACTGTCACACAACAGCGGGGGATCTGCGGGCGCAGGCAAGTGGCAAGATGACACACATGACATCATTAAAGCTGTATTTCACATCCAGGTGACAAGGATTGTTAAAGGCTGTCTGCATAACCACATTCAATTTGGGGTGATACAGAAGGGGTATTCAAGGTCTGTATTCAAGGTCTGGTGAGTTCCCACCGGAGGCTTCCCACAACCTGCCAGGCCTTCACCTGGTCAGGCAGAATGCTAATGCTACCAAGTAGGAGGATGTTCTCGGAGGGATAGAAGAGGTGGCTGCTTCTCCAAGCTGATCCCATGAAACCATGACTTCTCTGAGATTTGTGTATCAGACATTCGTTTTCAATGATTACTGTAGCAAAATGATGAGACGTGCAAAAATGCTGCATCCGGCTTGTTTGAACAATTGTTTGTTCAATTTCATTCAGACCAATTAGGCTGTATTTTTAGTATGATTATTTAAAGCATTGGTACTACTTAGACAAAATCTTAGCCAGTGAAAATTAGCTGGAATGAAAATTTTACAGAAAGTAGAACATCTTTGTTACCAGAGGGAAGTTTATTTTGATAAAATGAGAAAGCCCAGGTACAAAAAAAGATGTAAAAATACCACAAGCCCCACTTAAAAATATCACAAGTGGGGATAGTGTAGATCAAGAAGATGGCTTTGGGGTTGGTGGGCTTGCAGTCATATTTTATTTTTGCCACCCTTTCTTTGGTGACTTTGTTTTGTTACCTTCAAAATGGGAGAGATACACATGTACCTTCCAAGTTATAGGAAGGATCTACATTCTTGGCACCATAAATATTAGTTCCTTTTTTTTCTACATCAGTGAGAAAGGATGTGGTAAAACAGGGGAAATAAAAAAACAGGCAAGACTTTTGTGTTTTTGCTTTTTTTGTGGCCTAATTTCTTTTAACAAATAACAATTGTGTTTCTGACTTGGAAAGTAACACATTTATTGTAGAACACTTGGAATACACAGAAAAATGTATTTTTTTAATATCACCAATAATTCTACCACCAGAGATAAATACTATGAATGCTTTTGTGTTTAGGTGATTGGGATATTATTACCTAAAATGTTATGTTCCACTTTTCATGTATGTGCTCTTTTTAAATTCTATTTTATTTTGAGATGGGGTCTCACTCTGTCACCCAAGTTGGAGTGCAGTGGCAGAATCACAGCTCACTGTAGCCTCAAACTCCTGGGCTCAAGCAATCTTCCCACCTCAGCCTTCCCAAGTAGCTGAGACCACAGCTGTGCACAACACACCTGGCTAATTATTTGTATTTTTTTTGTAGAGATGGGGTCTCACTGTTTTGCCCAGGCTGGGCTCCAGCTCCTGGGCTCCAGTGATCCACCTGCCCTGGCCTCCCAGAGTGCTGGGACTGTAGGTGTGCACCACTGTGCCTGGTCTGCACTCTTGTTTTTCAAAAGATTCTTCAAAAATGTTGGAATTTTCCTTATTTTAAAAACACTGTTGAAGAACATAACTTAATGGTTATATAATATTTCACTATAGTGCTGTACCACGTTTTATTTTGTCCTATTTTTGGACAGCTAGGCTGTCTCCAAAATTTCTCAATACAGAAATTCTACATAATATTCTTGCACACAAGTTTTGGTCCACATATGTTGATGTCTTTAGGATAGATTCCCAAGAGTGGATTGAACAATTCTAAGGGGTTTTTTCCTGGTTCCGACATATATTACTAAATTACTTTTCTGAAAGATTACAGTAGTTGACGACCCTACCATGAGTGAATAGTAATTTTTGGACCATCTGGTCTCAGAACCAAACCATCAGCTACGTTTTAAAAATAATGAATTGAGAGTGGATGAATTGTAGGCACATATGTGGGCTCTATTTCTCTTTCTATGGGACTCTAGATATGGTTTTCCCATTTTTGTAATTAGGATGAAGGGCTACAGGAAATTGAGAGTGAGCCAGATAGTTTCTGGAGAAGTCAACTGTACCAAAGCCAGGAAACACTAGTCATCCCTGAGGTCAAACACAGCTATGCACTAAGAATGAGGAAGTCCCACACCAAGTGACAAGACGCTGGGTTAGCCCACAGTCTTCAGAGGGAAGCCTGTTTCAGACGTGACTTCCGCCCTTGGCAGATGAGGTTTCTGGTTGCCTGCCAATTATAACTAGCTAGAAACAGCGTCACGGAGAAACAGTAAGCCAACCAGGTGGTGGCTGGAGACCCAGCATGAGGCCCAAGGCCAGGAGAGGAGAAACAGGAGGGAAAAGCCTGGAGAAGAAGGGGCAGGGTCTAGACCATCTAACAATCCTATGGGAGCCAATAGCCCAGCCTTCTGGAGTTGAATTACAAGATTTCTAGAAAGGCAGAGGTTTTCACATGCAACCACCAAAGCAGTTTGTGGGGATTCCTGGGACTGTCAGGAGGAAGTCAGGATCACGTAGGGTGCACCTGGAAGGCAGCTCCACTCCCCAAGTTTGACCTGGGCCAGTAGCTGCTACTACTGCCAGGTGGGTTCTGAGTTTGAAGAAGTTGCAACAGCAGAACCAGAAATTTGGGGAAGATGAACAAGAAACAGAGAAAATATTTATATTTATTTAGATGAAAGCTGTGCACAAACACAAGCCCTGGAGATTCCTGGCATATAAACTGTTGTTGTTGTTTCAGTAGCTTTAGGAGAATTCACACAGTAGCTAATAATAAGAAAGGGGAGAAAAATCATTCTCCAACCCTCACAAAGGAGAATACCTGATCCGAGTACTCATGGCTGTCTCATTACTTAACCTTCCTGAAGAATAAACATGAACTATGGCTGTGGGAAGAGCAAATTCTGGTGCATTAGGGAAACTTTTACTGCTAGGTCTAAGTTTGATAAATCAAAGCTTGTCTTTACATGATACCTCTTAACTTCAGCAAGAGATTTACACTCATCCCACATAAATCACTCAACAACCAGAAAAGTATAGTCATAATATTGGCATGAGAGAACACACAACTAATGTTTTCAAAGGCTGATCTTGTGCCAATATAGCTATTGGGATAATATAGTAATAATAGAGGAGGATATATGAGTAAATGAATAGAAGAGACAACCCAGTATGGGGTTAAAACAGTAACTATCCATCAAACATAGAGGGAAGTAGGGCTAAGTTAACAGAAATCAGCAGTACAGACATATAGAATGAAGTGCGATAGCATCACGTGCCTATAAAGATGAACAAATTAAGCAAATAACAAATGGAGTGAACACATAGCCTGGTAAAACATTCACTGTCTGGAGTCGCCAAGAACAGGCCACACTGGGAAGCTGGGTTTCCAGCATCTGAGACACCTTAATTCGCTGATCTTGGGTTTCATCCATTTGGAATGGAAAATTTTCAAGAATGTGTTGCTCAGTTCTCCACTTTTTAAAAGAATGTGATGGGTCATGGATGGTGGCACATGCCTGTAATCCCAGCTACTGAGGAGGCTGAGGCAGGAGACTTGCTTGAACCTGGGAGGTGGAGGTTGCAGTAAGTCAAGATTATGCCACTGCACTCCAGCCTGAGCAACAAGAGCAAAACTCCTTCTCAAAAAAAAAAAAAAGTGAGGGGCCAGGCGCAGTGGCTCATACACCTGTAATTCCAAAACTTTGAGAGGCCCTTGAGCTCAGGAGGTTGAGACCAGCCTGGACAACATGGTGAAACCCCATCTCTACAAAAAGTACAAAAATTAGCCAGGCAAGGTGGTACATGCCTGTGGTCCCAGCTACTTGAGGGACTGAAGCAGAAGGATTGCTTGAGCCCAGGGGATTGAGGCTGCAGTGAGCCAAGTTGGCACCACTGCACTACAGCCCGGGTATCATTGATATCAAAGTGAGACCCTGTCTCAAAAAAAAAAAAAAAAAAAAAAGAGAATGTGGCAAATATAATGTAGTCTTTTCTTGATGACTTAGGGCAATCACTTATGATCAAAAATTGTATTTCTGCTTGTAATCCCAGCATTTTGGGAAGCCAAAGTGAGACCACTTGAGGTCAGGAATTTGAGATCAGCCTGGCCAACAGGGTGAAACCCTGTCTCTACTAAGAATTCAAAAATTAGCAGGGCATAGTGGTGCATGGCTGTAATCCCAGCTACTCGAGAGGCTGAGACAGGAGAATCGCTTGAACATGGGAGGTGGAAGCTGCAGTGAGCCAAGTTTGCACTACTGCACTTCAATCTGGGTGACAAAAGTAAAACACCATCTCAAAAAAAAAACTATTGTATTTCAATTCAATAAGCATTTACTGAGCCTCTCTACTTTATGCCAAGTACTACACATTGACCTTTAACCTTTTTTTAATTTAGTTTAAAACTAGGCCTTGAAAACATTACGCTAAATGAAAGATGTCAGACCCAAAGGACCATAAATTTGTATGACTCCATTTATACAAAATGCCAAGAATAGGCAAGTCTGTAAAGACAGAAAGTAGATGAGTGGCTGCTCAGGGCTGCGGGGGCGGGGGGGACTGGGGTGCAGTGGCTAGTGTGGGATGATGACGACAATCTAATGACATCTGGGGCAATGATAATGCTCTGCTGATTGTGGTGGTGGAGACACAACTCTGAATATATAAAAAAGCGACTGCACAGTACAAAACAAAAAATGTTGACAATGTTTGGAAAACAGAAAGAGACAGTACCTCAACAAGGATGAGGAAGGGAGGAGAGTGGGCAGGGCTGGGTCCAAATTATGAGCAGTCCCTATTTGTCTCCATAGGATCCTTTGCCCCTCCTGGACTAGCTTAGGACACTCAGCTACTCCACCATCTACTCTCCTGCCTGTTCCCATGCCTGCCTGTGACAGCTTCTATAGCATCTGCTGCTCCCCATCAGCTCTGGTTCTGGAAACCACAGAGGTTCAAGGCTGGAAGCCCAAGTTCAAAGAGTCAGCAGGGCTGCTTTCCTCTGAGGCCTCTCTTCCTGGCTTATAACTGCCATCTTCTCCCTGTGTCTTCACATGGTCATCTCTCTGTGTGTGTCTGTGTCCAGATTTCTTTCTATAAGGACAGCAGTCATATTGAAGTGAGGACCAGTCCATTTTACCTTAATCACCTTTAAAGGTCCTATTTCCAAATGAGTTGGAAAGCCCCAGGTTTTATGATGAGGGCATGACCTGTACCAGCAATGTGACCTTTGGCAAGTTGTTTAATCCCCCCACTTTTTTTTTCTTTTCCTTTTTCTTTTGAGACGAAGTTTTGCTCTTGTTGCCCTGGCTGGAGTGCAATGGTGTGACCTCACATCACTTCTGCCTCCCAGGTTTAAGCAATTCTCCTGCCTCAGCCTGGGTTTTTTTTTTTTTTAAACCTTTTTAAGCCCTATTTTTCTCATTTATAAAACAGGCATGATGATATCTACCTCATTGTGTTATGATGAAGATTAAGTGAGATAAAGCTCAGAATGTGTCTGATTCATAATAAGTGATCAAAAGGACTTTGTATCTGGGAAGGGGAAATTAGCAGGCTGTCAGGAAAAGTTTCACTACCCATAAAGCTGGAATTCTCAGAGCATGACCCTGGAGATAGTTATTTTGGCTACTCAGCTGCAGTTAGATGTTAAGGATGTGGGTACCAACGAATGTTCCTGCCAGATGAGGTGTTAACTGAATTACCAGTATTCCTTAAGATAATAGAAGTGGTAGGCAGGCACAGTGGCTCACGCCTGTAATCCCAGCACTTTGGGAGGCCGAGGCAGGTAGTTCACGAGGTCAGGAGTTGGAGACCAGCTTGGCCCACATGGTGAAACCCTGTCTCCACTAAAAATACAAAAATTAGCTGGGCATGGTGGTGAACGCCTGTAATACCAGCTACTTGGGAGGCTGAGGCAGGAGAATTGCTTGAACCCAGGAGGTAGAGGTTGCAGTGAGCCAAGATTGTGCCACCATACTCCAGCCTGGGCGGCAGAGCGAGACTCCATCTCAGAAAAGAAATAGAAGCGGGAAAGGAACACACACTAGCATGTACTGCATGCCATGTGCTTGTCATTCAGCATCTCATTTAATCCCCACAGAACAATATGCCATAGGTAGGTATTGGTAGCTCTATGCTACAGATGGGAAACCAAAGCCCACACAGCTAATCATGACAATAATGCCATTAAACACGCCTACAATGTGTTACAGTTGTGTGCTCACCCATTTAATCCTCAGCAAACCCTATGAGAGAGTTACCATTTTATATATGAGGAAACTGAGGCACGGGAGGAATAAGTAACTCGCTGAGGTCACACATATATTAAGTTGCAAATCTGAGACACAAACAGAAACAAATCTGACCCCAGGGCCTGTGTCCCCTCCATGGCTATGCTGTCCATGAATACACCAAAGCATCCTCGTGGTGGCCATATTTAACAGTAAGATGTGCTGTAAACAGCACAGTCTATGAGATTCTGTACAAATTAAAAGGAGGGCAGGTTCTGGCTTCGATCAGGCAGCTAGCTCTTTTGGGGTGACTGGCAGGGCACAAAGGCAGCTTCACTGGGCTCTTTTAAACCTTCCTATCTGAGAATACATACTCAAAATACCATTTTTTAGCTTAAGGCTATTTGCAGTTTGGGGCTTATTAAAATGTCCCTTAGCTGGGCACAGTGGCTCACACCTGTAATCACAGCACTGTGGAAGGCCAAGGTGGGCAGATCACCTGAGGTCCAGAGTTTGAGAGCAGTCTGGCCAACATGGTGAAACCCTGTCTCTACTAAAAAATACAAAAATTAGCAGGGCGTGGTGGGAGGCACCTGTAATCTCAACTACTTGAGAAGTTGAGGCAGGAGAATTGCTTGAACCCAGGAAGTTGAGGTTGCAGTGGGCTGAGATGGCACTACTGCACTCCAGCCTGGGTGACAGAGGGAGAGTGTCTCAAAACAAAACAAAACAAAACAAAACAAAAAACAAACAAAATGTCCCTTAACAGCTGTTAGCTACTGCAAGGATGTGGGTGACTGAATTTCCAGTCTCACCCTGGGTTTTTTCCCCCTCACACAGTTTTGATAGTAGAGAAGAAAGGAAGATCTTTAAGGTACTGATGAGAACCTTGGGCTTCATCTCCCTCCCACTCTGCCCTCACAAGCCTGGCTCAGTCTTGATGGCTGATGTGTAGAGTGTAAGGGAGAAGGTCGGGTCAGGACTCGCTCCGGTCAGATCCATCTGTCTCTTCATCTCCAAGGCCGCTGTGATGAGAACAGCAGAAATCTTTTCCCCGCTGCTTCTACCCCAGTGTGGTTATTCAATGTTGGTGGCCTCTAAATGCTAGAAAAGCGACATTTTATTCCTTGCAGACATCCTGGGATAAAGGAAGACAGTGGTTCCTGGGGCATCAGACACAGTGGGAGGGAAGGGTGCAGATGGCATGTTAGTTTGCATTGGCTGTCACAGCAAATACCACAGACCTCATGACTTAAAACAGAAATTTATTTTCTCACAATTCTGCAGGCTGGAAACCCGAGTTCGAAGAGTCAGCAGGGCTGCTTTCCTCTGAGGCCTCTCTTCCTGGCTTGTAACTGCCATCCTCTCCCTGTGTCTTCACGTGGTCATCCCTTGTGTGTGTGTATGTCCAGATTTCTACCTATAAGGACAGCAATCATATTGAAGTGAGGACCAGTCCATTTTAACTTAATCACCTTTAAAGGCCCCATTTCCAGATGCAGTCACATTCTGGGTTTCTGGAAGTCAGAGTTTCAACATTTGAATTGCAGGGGGACAGAATTCAGCCCATAACAGATGGTGAGGGGGACAAACTCCTTCTGCCACTTGCAGAGAATATCAAGATCACATCCGTCTGCCAGAAATTCCCTGTGAGAAGGGTTCATCCTTCCACCCTGGAGGATGTCCTGGCCCGGGGTGCCTTGCAGGGCAGAGGCACAGCTGTGGGCTCACTGCTGACTGCTCTAAGACACGTGGGTGCCTAGGCTGGGTTCAGGTTTGTTTGAACAGGAGACCCAGGAAGGAGCAGAGGCTCTTTCTCTGCTCTGCAGTTATGAAACATACTTAGGGGAAAATCAAACTCCATGCTAATTTAATAGTTATTAATAATTGATAACACCCATTCCTCAAGGATTGTTTGCACAGTGCTTGGAGGTCTGAGAATTGGTGATAATGAAATTTTAGCATAAGATAAAATTGGGTTAAGGGTTTTTCTGCCTCTGTTTAAAATGTTCCTGTATAAAATATTCATTTTAGGTTATAAACTAATAAACAAAGATGTCCCCCATAGGCTCCCATGTGTGAAAATCTAATGTGATAATGACAGTAAAAATAGTAATAAACAAAAGATAGGAAAATGATCATTTGCTACATGATGAATAAATGATTAGAGTAATAGCTTTACATGAAGAACAGGCACAGGGCAGGAAGGGGAAGGGGCTGGCGTCTACGGACCACCCTGTAGTTTGTGTCCACGTGTGACTCAGTGCCAGCAGCTCTTCCTTTTGTTCTTCCAGCAGGTGTTATTGAGCTGTGTTGACCTGATAGTTGGCGGACTGGTCTCACCATAAGCGGGCAGATGCGCTTCGCCTGTGTTCCTGACTCCCTCTGCTTCCCATTTCTTCTCTTTTCAAATGATACCATAAATACAAGAGGGGGAAATAGGTGAAATGCAAACCCTTTGAGTTAGCCCTTCTACAGTCTCTTCATTTCAAATCCTGCTGGCAATGCTGCCTGCAGCCTCCCTCGGTGCCCTCTGGTTGCTGGTTCTTCTACCCAGTCCCTAGGGACCATGCCCATGAGGGTTCATCCGAGAACTCCTGATCTTCTCTACAGCCCATTCTCACAGCCTTAGAAAATGCCCCTGCTGAAGACTCCCAACTTATATCCCACGCCAGACCTTCCTCAGAGCCCCAGCCTCACACATGCCACGGTCTTCTTGACATCTCCCTTTGGTGACGTGCAGTCTTCTCAATCTCCCTGATCCTCCCTCCGCCTCAGTAAATGCTGGCCCAGGCCACTCACTTGCTCAAGACACAACCCCAAGAGGCATCCTTGGGGCTTCCTTTTCCCTCACTCCCCATATCCAACACATCCATGAGTTCTTTCAGTTCTACCTTAAAACTACCCCTGGGGTCTGCCCACTTCCTTCCATCTTCCCCGTCATCACGTGGGCCTGTCATTGTCACCTCGGCTGAGATTTGTGCAGTAGCCTCCCAGGGTCTCCCACTGTCACTTTGCCTGCTTCACCAGCAGTTAGAGTGACTTAGAAAGAAAAAGCAGATCACGTAACGCCACTCCCATCCCCAGTCCACACAAAGCATTTCAGTGAGCTCCTGTTGCACTTAAAATAATACCCAAGCTTCTTACTTCAGAGACCCTGACCGAGCCGCCGCACCTACCTGTGCAGCCCTGGTTTTGACCTGCTCTTCCTTCTCCAGTGACATTTGCTGCTGGATTGGTCTCTAATGATTCCCCACGACTTTATTTACTTATTACTCTAAGTGAAATCTGGATCAGGCACCTCAGCATTACCTGGAGTTCATTAGAAATCTCAAGCCCTCTCCAGACCTACTGATCGGGAATCAGAATTTCAGCAAGATCCCCTGGTGATTCAAATGCCGATTAAGGCTTGAGAAACTCTGCTGCAGCTGAGAGCACAGCAGGCCCTTTCCACCCCAGGGCCATTGCACAGTCTCCTCTTTCCACCCCAGGGCCATTGCACAGGCTCCTCTCTCCACCCCAGGGCCATTGCACAGGCTCCTCTTTCCACCCCAGGGCCATTGCACAGGCTCCCCTTTCCACCCCAGGGCCATTGCACAGGCTCCTCTTTCCACCCCAGGGCCATTGCACAGGCTCCTCTTTCCACCCCAGGGCCATTGCACAGGCTCCTCTTTCCACCCCAGGGCCATTGCACAGGCTCCTCT
>CAUYOR010054897.1:0-30130 GCA_963573925.1 Callimico goeldii
AGCTAATTTTTTGTATCTTTAGTAGAGACGGGGTTTCACTATTTTTGACCAGAATGGTCTCGATCTCATGACCTCGTGATCCACCCGCCTCGGCCTCCCAAAGTGCTGGGATTACAGGCTTGAGCCACCGCGCCCGGCCTCATCATACAATTTCTAAGGTGATAAAAGATGTCCTGGTGAGGATAAAGTAGCATCACTAAGAAGTTTAGCAGTGGTTCTCCTTGGTAGTCCCGGGATGACCGTAAGATAATTTGTCTAAGAACTGAGCTTAGCAAGGGGAATTATACTACCTAAAAAAACAAAATCAAAAACAAACAAAACAACAACAAAAACAGAGTCCAGGTGGTGGTGCTCAACTATAAGGTACCCAGTGCACATAATTGTTGTAATAAGAAGTAAAGTCCAAGGAGCAGCCAAGGATAGTTAGCATTTAGGAAACTAAGTAAAAATCTCTAGACTCAGAAGAGTATTGCTCAATCTGCACAATAAGAAATTATTAAGGATGGGTAGGCAACAAGCTGAGAGCAATGTTCCTAACAGAGATTCACACACCATTATCCTGTTTGTAGACTTGAGCCAGTTTTATAACTGGACCACATTGAATGAGAGGCCAGGTCTTGTGGAGTAAGGATCCTAAAATACTGTGGCAGTGTACCTAATATTGATTCTCTAAAAATTCCCTAAAACAACTTTAGGCTAATGATTTGGGTAACTTCCCATTTGGAAAAATGATGATTCAAGTATTTTAAAACTTTTTGTAGACAGTGTTCTGTTTGATATTTATACTTGGAGACCAGAACTTTACTATGGGCCCTGTTTACAGTGGAGGTATATGGAAGTCAGGTAATAAACTGAGTCCAGGCCAAAGTCCATGTCACAGCATGTCCACTAAATGTGTAGGTTCACCTGCTAGTCATTTCCTCAATCCTCAAATGTTTTATTACAATAGACATATTTGGTAGTTGTCATAGCTTCTACAGTGGGTCATAGACAATCACAGTGAGTGGGAATCTCTAAAATTCTCTCTCCCAACTGCTGGTGATATAATATCATACTCCAGGCAGAATGGTAAAAATTAGCACCAACCATAAAGACCTAAAGAATGCTACAAAAATGGTTCATTTTATTTTATTTACTCTACCAGTTTGCCCTACAAAAATCACACAGATCCTGACAATGTGTCTGTGGTTGCAAGGACACATATGACGGTGACTGCAAAGCCAACCAAGAAGTAACATTGATTACAGCCACTATCCAAGATGTGATATTCTTGCTACAGCAGATTAATACCTTCTCAAGTACGTGGCTACTGATATGATGGATGCATTTTCCTATGATGTTAGAAAAGATGATCAGCAATCCCTCACATTCCCTTGAAATAAAGGACAGTGTTTATTCCAAAATTTTTGCTTAGGCTATATTAATCTTCCTTCCTTCTCTTGTAATAAAATCTGATCATATCTGGATACTTGAACCATCCCACAGAACATCAAGTTGGTCTGTTATATTAAAGACATAATGCAGAGCAAAAAAGACTAGCACACTAGAAGTCTTGGTAAGACACAAATGTTGCAGATAATTGGTTATAAACCTTATAAAATGCTATGGTTTGAATGTGTCCCCAAAGTTCATATGTTGGAAACTTGATCCCCATTGTGGTAGTGTTGGAAGATATAGCCTAATGGAAGGTGGTTGAGTCATGAGTCACTGGCTTCTTGAGTGAATTAAAACCATAACTGCAGAAGAGAGTTTGTTATCATTGGAGACAGTTTTTCATCAAAGAATATGTTCAGTGCCCTCTTCCTTCTTCTCCTAGCTTCTGTGTGCCATCCTGCCTTTCATCATGGGATGATGAAGCATTAAGACCCTGACCAGATGTTGGCCCCTAATCTTGTAATTCCCAGTCTTCAAAACTGTAAGCCAAGAAATTTCTGTTTATTTTAAATTACCTAGTCCATGGTATTCTATTATACTAGCACGAAATTGACTAATACACAAATATTCAAATACCTGACAAAATAGAAATTGTTTAAAAACTCAGTAGTTTGAGGCATGCACGGACATCCCTTTCCACTGTAAAGAACAAATAATTGTATTTTGCATCTCCCACCCTAGGTCCCGAAGGCAAAAATACTGGCTGGGAGGGTTATTTGGGTTATGAAAGTAGTGTATTTCACTCCTAGGGATACTAGGTCAAAAAATATACCAATCTATATGTAAAATAATCTGCTAGCTTTAGTAGGGTGCAGTGTAGAAATCCTTGGTTATGTCTGACCTGCCAGGTTTTAAGGTCAAATAGGCCTTGAACCACTACTTTTAAAATGCAAGTGGTATGTCAATGATCAGAGGGCATAAGCAAGCTACAGAGTGGTCTATTCAGAACCCTATTACATCAGTATCTCCTCCTCACACCTGCATGGGAAATTCTTTATGACTCTGAAGGAAGAGAAAAAGACCAAACTTGGTTAATTAAAATATCAGGTTAGTATGTAGGTACCAGCCAGATATGGACAGCTATTAAACTAGAGTTGTACTCAGGGAAGACTTGAAAGACATTAGTAAAAATATAATCCAAAGGGCAGAGCTTTGTCTTGTGCATGCTGTTCAACCAGTGTGTGGTAAGGGAAGTGATTCAAGGTTACATGGATTCATTAGAAAATCAGGGTCATGAAAATACAAGGTACAGGCCGTTCTTTGAAAACATGGGAGTGAGTATATGTGAGGTTATTTTTATTGCATGGTAACATGCAATGTATATCTTAATTAAAAAAAAATATATGGTATAGTATCTCTAGAAGGTAGACTATTTTGGTCCTGTAAACAGGGGGTGAAGGCAGAAGTGGTTCCATTTACCTTCACTTTCAATAATTCACTTGGAAAATTTATGCTTCCTATTTAGGCTCCATACGTTCAGAAGTTATAGTTCTTAAGGAGAGAACATGTCCACCAAAAGCGCTACAAGAATCCCATTGAATTATAAGTTATAGCTGCCACTTGAGATTTTGGGATTTTCATGACAGAAAATCGGCAGGCAGGAAGAGTAAGCATTTTGGTATCAGTAATTGAGGTGATAGAGAGACAATAGAAAGCATAGGTGTTGTTACACAGTGGATGCAGAAGAAATAGGTTTGGTATATAGATAATCTGCTTGTGTGCTTCTTGGTGTTCCCTTGCTCGGTTGACAGTAAGGGGACAAGCGTGGGCACCCTGTTTGAGAAAGCTACTGTGACCAAGGGCACAGATCATTTAAGTATAAGAATTTGAATATCACCACGAAGAAGACCATTAAGACCAGTAGGGGTGCTACCTGAGGATGAGGCAAATACAGAATGATTAGTAGATAAGAAAGTGGATGAATAGAATTTGAAGTCTTGTGACCAGTAACAGTAGTTAGGACAGTAGTTCATCCTGCTAATCTGCCTTTTCTAAGATTCTTTTTTTTTTTGTTTTTGTTTGTTTGTTTGAGACAGAATTTTTTGCTCTTGTTGTCCAGGCTGGACAATGGCACAATCTCGGCTCACTGCAACCTCTGCCTCCTGGGTTTAAGCTATTCTTCTACCTCAGCCTCCCCAGTGGCTTGGATTACAGGCATGCACCCCACATCTGGCTAATTTTGTATTTTTAGTAGAGATGGGGTTTCTCCATATTGGTCAGGCTAAATCTCAAACTCCCAACCTCAGGTGATCCACCCACCTCGGCCTCCCAAAGTGCTGGGATTACAGGCATGAGCCACTATGCCCGGCCCTCTTCTAAGATTCTTTCAGGAAGAGAAGCACTCTGGAATCCTAGAGGAACTAGTTCAACTCCTGCAGAAGGAAGCAGATCTTAGCAACAGAAGAATCATCTACGGTGGTACCTGGGATGCCCTCCTGAAAAAAAGCTAGCACTAAATTTGAAGTGACAAAACACATAGTGCACAGAATTTAAAGAGAAATACCCTCCCAGGGTCATATGAGTGAGCATTTCCTTGAATTTTGTCTCCTAGACCCTTCATTCACTTCACCCTAGTCCCTGCTTATGCCAGAAATGTCTTCAAAAATGAAAGATGTATCCTTTAGCTAGTGGGATTGTTGTCAGAATAAAATCTTTATCTGTTAGCAATACTCAGGATGGGCTTTGGCTGAAAAAGTGGCCACACAAAAGTCATAACCACTACTCTTGGCAACCCATAACCAAAGCCTACTGATCAATTAAAAAATGTAAATGCCTAGCTTTCTCTCCCCAACTCAGGACAATTCTGTTGGCCCATCTCAGCATCAAAGCTTACTGTGAGGTGGCTGAAACCTTCACTGGGACTGCATAACAGCTCAACTTTTTCTGCAGCTTAATATTGCTTTCTTACCCTCTGCTCAGGTGTTCATCATGAGAAAACTCTCTAATTACTTTCCTTTTCACTAACTTGTATTTCAGAGTCTACTTCTTGGAGGAAATCCTGTGAAACCAAAAATAAGTAACAAATACATTATGTTGGTCTGTTAATAATTTTCAGGAGTTTGAACTGAAAAATATTATCACTCATCAAAACATCCTACGTACTACTGGATCGTCTCAATTTTATCCATTGTAATTTTTCTTAAGTTTTGATTTGAATATTGTCATGTAATTTTTTCCTCTCACTCCTCCTCCCTTCCTTCTTCTCTCTTTGCCACTTTCTCTTTTCCTCCTCCTTTCTTCCTTTTTTCTTTTTTAAAGGTGGCTACATGGCTATAAAAGCAGTTCGCAGATCAAAACAAGTACATTATATGTCTAACTATAATTCCATTACAGGTACAATTTACATTGCTCAGGTGCCTGGACATACTCAGCCTTAACATTAAATATAAGAGCTATTTAATTCACTAAAACTTGTAAGTCAACAAGGATACATGATCTCATTTATTAAAATCCTCCTTAGGAGAATTCCTCTGTTTTGCTCATATGTATGTAACAAAGATCTCTTGACCTATTTCTTGCATAATTTTTATGTCCCATTTTATCAAGGTTCCATGTACAGACAACATAAGTGTTAGCTAAAGTTGAATAACTAGATGTAACTAAATTATACTCTCCCCAAAACAAAACTAGTTAGAAAAAGATTCGCTCTCTAGACTGACTAATTAAGAAAATGCTCTTCTTCTTTTAGGCTAAGATAGCTTGGAGACATGGCCATGGCTTGCAGCAGATTTCTTGCTACACTTCATGTATTGTGGCTAGAATGATTTTTTCAAACACATACAGCAAAGCATCAGAGTGTATCTGATTTCTATTATCCCTTCTAAAAATTCTGCCTATAGATGGCCATAGAAGTTTAGTGGACAGCCATAGAAGTTTATTGATAAAATATGTTAGGTGAATTCAAACAAAGCCTTCATTAATATTTTAGCAAGTTGTATCTATGACTTTGTGTGTCCAGTTATAGAGGCATTTAAAAATATATATTTATACTGTGGTTTGAAGATAGCTGTTACAAAACTCAATATTTTTTATTCAAAAATGATTTTTTTTCCTATCACATTGTTTTGGAAATCAGATTTTAAAAGACTGGACTCTGAGGCTTAGTGTGATGTAGTTATTATTTTAACCATTTAGTCAAAAAAAAAAAAAACTAATGTTGTTTCATGATTTTATTTCAAGTAGCAATTCCCCAGGTAAGATTGCAGAAAAGAAGATGGATTTTAGTCAAAATATAAATTTTTAGCTTTGTTAAGCAAGCAGAAAAAAACGGAAAATGTTTTTGTTATAAAGTCCCAAAACAGATTTTCTGTCTATAAAAGAAAAATACAATCTAGACTCTGAAATTCTTAACTTGAAAGTTGTAACCATTATTTGAATTTTCTCCTGATTTGCAATTAGTCACAGATAGACTTACAGAGTTGGAGGAGCTGAAGTTTGGTTTAGTTGACCATATAAAAAATTGGATATTCACCAGTTGCCACTCTGAATTATCCTGACCTTTGAAGTATTTATCCAAACCAAAATTATTTTTCAGCAGGTGCAGATTCCCTTATTTACCAGATAAATGAGTTCTTCCTTTTCCCTTGTCTTTTATTATCCTTTAGCAAATATCTCTTAGGTGGTACCCATCTCTCCCATCTGTGGCTTGATAAGAGTAGAAAATCAGTAGACCTATGTATGCATCATATGACAATGCTTAAGGGTTCTGCCTATGTTCATTACAAGGTGATTCCTGCTTGTATTTCCATTTGAGATTGTGAAAGTCTGGCATGAGCAAAACTTTTAGTGAGAGGTCTTACATCACAAGGAAATTGGTTTTAGCTTTGTTCAGGATATATTTTTAAGAGAATCACACTAATATCCTAAGCTCTGTGAAGGTTGAGACAGTGTTTTATTGGGTTGTTGTTGTTTACTTTTATATCCTCAGTGCCTGGCACAGTGACATCTAGCAGATGCTCAGTAAATATATGGCACAGAATAAATATATGTCTTCTTTTGATTTATCTTCCAAAGTTGAGTACTGCTTTAGAATTAGATTCAGATTCCATGGTATTTTTTTCAGTCCCTCTATACATCATGTAGTTTTTGAGGTACAGTTACACACATACTTACTCTTTAGATCTCCCCAAAATGCTTCAAAGGAAATATATTCTTGAGTTTGGGATTAGACATAAATAGCACAGCAATACTATGTTATGGCCTCAAGTGATCATAGTCAGGATACAAACCCAGGATTTTATTAAACTAATGCTCTGTGGTCTTTCCATCAAACTGTAATGGCTTCTCTCTTTTTATGTGAAATTTTTTCTTAACATTTTTTAATTTTAATTTTTGTGTTACATAGTAGGTATATATATTTTGGGCTACATGAGATGTTTTGATATAGACATGCAATGCCTAATAATCACATCATGGAGAGTGGATTATCCTCTCAAGCATTTATTCTTTGTGTTACAAATAATCCAACTATTGTAGTTATCTTAAAATGTATAATTAAATTATTATTGACCATAGTTAACTTATGTACCACTAAATACTGGCTTATTTATTTAAACTATTTTTTTAACTGATTAACCACTCCCATCTCTTCCTCAATTCCACTGCCACCCCCAGTACCATTCCCAGCCTCTGACAACACTCTTTCTACTCTCTATCTCCATTAGTTCAATTGTTGTGACTTTTAGATCACACAAAATAAGTGGTGCGATGTTTGTTTTTCTCTGCCTGGCTTGTTTCACTTCACATAATGACTTCCCATTCCAACCATGTTGTTGCAAATGAGGATCTCATCCTTTTTTATGGATAAATATGTAATGACTTTTGAAAGGAATATACAGTCTAAAAAAGATAGGAATCTATTATTTTATTTAATCTCAATAAGGAAGTTATGAAATGGCAATATTGAGGTAACAATAAGGTTAAAAGTTTGACAGAATTAGGGTTTAAAAGTAGGGAGAAGGAAATGCTGATAGGACTAAAGGACTCAAAGTTAAAAGGTGTAAGAAATGAAGTTCTTGGAATGACAATCTACAAGTAGGTGGAAAAGTTCAGGAAATATATAATTGAAAGGCAAACATAAAATGCTACAGTGAATCTTTAGCAAAATAATTGTTTAGAAAGAATTTGATATAAATGTCTTGGAGATAACCTATGGAGGAAATAACTATTTGTAATTTTTTCTTCTGTCTCACTCTGAGCAAATGCTTTCAAGTTCTTCTTTATGTACACAGCTGACTCATATGCACATACAACCCCAAGGTGGTTGTATTAATCAGGGTTCTTTAGAGGGACAGAATTTATAATACTTAAGAAACTCCTCTATATATGTATATATCTATATATATATAGATATATAGATATAGATGACATTTATATATATAAAGGGAGCTTATTAAGTATTAATTCACAATCACAAGATCCCACAATAGGCCATCCGCAAGCTGAGTAGCAAGGAGAGCCAGTCTGAGTCCCAAAACTAAGGAACCTTGCATCCTATGTCCAAAGGCAGGAAGCATCCAGCCTGGGAGAAAGATGTGTAGGCTAGGAGGCTAAGCCCATCTACTTGTTTCACAGTTTTCTGTCTGTTTTATATTCTAGCTGTGATGGCAGCTGATTAGATGGTACCCACCCAGATTAAGGGTGGGTCTGCCTTTCCCAGCCCATGGATTCAAATGTTCTTTTGGCAAAACCCTCACAGATACACCCAGGATCAACACGTTACATCCTTCAATCCAATCAAGTTAACACCCAATATTAACCATCCCAGTGTTATTGAGAAAGGTCTTTAATGTGTGTTCTAGTTTTGGGATTCTAAGCCTCTGCCTGAATAAAAATTAATCTCTGCTTATGAGTGCTATAATTTCTCCCATGTCAACTGGTCTCTTACTACCTTTCTTTTCTACAGAATACATAGTTTCACCAGACTTACTGAACTCTCGAGTATTTTGCTCATCTAACCCTTCCCTTTTGTAGGGATCCCAATTCTTCTCTCATATAAGGCTACCACAGAACATATTATTCTGTGGCCTTCCCTCTTTTGATACCCTAACTTGAGCTACACAGGCCAACATGGTTTCCATGTTACAATTTCACCCTATGTGTTAGACAACATGCCACAAAATTATATATACTTTTACCCCTAATTTACTTTGGCAACTTTCAGATTTCAAATTCTGACTTTGCCATTGCCTAAGAGTTTAAATAAGACATAGTAGACTCTGACTGACTTAATGTATATCATACTCCCACCTTCTAAACAAAATAAAATAAGTACTCTGAGTATTTCCACCTCCATCAGGGCTTCAACTTGCTTGCAATGTGGTCATTTGGCTGAACGCTACACCTCCAATGTAGGAGAATGTCACAGCACTCAGTGGCTACATCAAGCACAGATGCATAATGGAGTTACAAAAAGTAAGTGGACTCAGTAATAAATAACATTATGAGTAGAAGACATAGCATCAAATATCCAGGAACTCTACCTTTACTGTGGCCATTGAGGACACCATGTAGATGTTGCTATAAATGTCTCTTTATTTTAGAATCTGATTGTACTTCAAAAAAAATTTTTTAATGTCTACTTCTAGGAATTAGCTGACCAACACCTTGTTGGTTTCACAGATTTCGATTCTCCTATAGATAGAAGAACCTCCATGTTATTGCAATTTGGCAGGGGAGTCCCATTTTACA
Organism: Callimico goeldii; assembly: GCA_963573925.1. Classification (NCBI taxonomy): domain Eukaryota; kingdom Metazoa; phylum Chordata; class Mammalia; order Primates; family Cebidae; genus Callimico; species Callimico goeldii. The sequence continues at coordinate 9,124 of CAUYOR010054897.1, forward strand.
ACTCTTTTCCTATTGTCACAGCAAGTTTAGAATGTATTTCAGACTTTTTAAATTTGAAATTAATATACATTAATAACAAAGCACTTTTAATTAATATTAACAACTGAGTTTTAGAAACTTCCATTTAGTCCTTTAGACATCTGTCTAGTTGTCCTGTCTACTAATATGAGGTCCAAGTATACTGACCAAATTTTCAGGCTTACAAATGTCAAACCTGAAAGACAAGTAGAACTTGCCCATTTTCCTTTTTCTAACCCTTTCTAGACACTACAATACTAACACCTCTCTTCCAAGAATAGCATGAAAGAGTATCACTCAAAATAGTTGTGTTCAGATGTAAGCAGCTCAGCACTGCTAAGTCCTTCTATTGTCTGAGCTGGTGGACAAAGTACTTTATGCTGTGGCTACTGCAGGAAATATGTTGTACCAACCAGTAGGAACATGTCCCATGCCTTGGCCTTTAAAGTGGTGCATCCACCAGGTCCACATTCAGCAGAGTCAGTGGGAAAAATGAGAAATTACAGGTTAGGTGGTTATGAAATATATTTAGTATATAGGATATCAGTAGTTCTGTCTTATACCCTATAGAAAATATTCTGAAGGCTGTTGCTACAGAGGTTTTAACTTCTGCAAAATGCTATAAGTCCACTTATTTATTTTTACTGATTGTAATGTTATTTTAAAATGTTATAACGTTTTAGGCAGTAATAAATTAAAAATACAAAAGGGTATATCTAATGAAAAAAGTACATGCCAACTTTGTCTTTTAAATGTATTAAAAATAAATGAATAACTTTCTTCAAATATATGCTAACATTTATTATCCACCACTGATACCAGAGTGACATCATTAATCACATAAAGCTCATAAAACACCCAGTTTCACAATTTGCCTATATAATAAACCTATATACTACCCCAAACCTAAAATAAGAGTTATATGTATATATATTGACCATGTATGACTATATGACCATGCTAAAAAAACAAACAAAAAGATCGTAAGAAACAAAAGTACTGAAACAACATTAGCATCTATTTCAAGTTAGAAATCATTTTAAAACAATTGCACTCAAAGACATGATTTAACACATCCAGCTACAGAAGCTGCATAGAGAAAAAGTATGACTTTCATTTAGATTAAGTGACTGTGGTTCTAAATCACTTACACACATTTTAAATTTAAAGTTTTAAATACATTTTTAAAATATATAATGAAGACTATTAAAGTGTTAGCTACAGAAGCAGAATACTTTTGCAAATAGTTAAAGTCAAAATTGTATCAGTGTTATCATAACTAAATAGAAAATTAGTTATTTCTAATATTAGTTTGAATTTACATTTTAAAAATTACTACAATAAACATAAGCTGCAGTTATTGTGATTGTACTATTGCAAAAAAAAGTTAAATTCAACATTGACGATTATTATTATTTTTTTTTTGAGACGGAGTTCGCTCTTGTTACCTGGACTGGAGTGCAATGGCACGATCTCGGCTCACCGCAACCTCCGCCTTCTGGGTTCAAGCAATTCTCGTGCCTCAGCCTCCCGAGTAGCTGGAACTAGAGGCCACCTAATTTTTGTATTTTAGTAGAGACAGGGTTTCACCTCGTTGACCAGGATGGTCTCGATTTCTTGACCTCATGATCCACCTGCCTTGGCCTCCCAAAGTGCTAGGAGATAAAATTATTTTTATAGTGATTATATAAATGCACATTTTATTAAAATATATTGTCATGATAAAAGCAACAATCCTACTAAATTAAGAAGGCATCAGAGCAAAAATATACTCAAAATTGATTAGTGAATGTATACATGTATAATTATATCCACATAAGCTTTAATATTTTATGAATTAAAATCCAAGCTTACAGATGTAAAAACTTTAAAACATTATGCACATAAAGAAACTGAACTAAAATATTTTGTGATATTTGAGGTAAAATTTCAAAAGTATATAGACATAATCAGTGAGACAGTATATCCTTTGTTGCTTTAGGACCATTTCTAGGATTATAGAAAAGTCTAGGTAGTTGAAAAACTACTTTGTAAATTAACTTAAATATCATACTTTGGTATTGGACCTCATTAGCTCTACCTAGGTTCCCTTTGTAATCCTACGATTTTAAACTACTGGGTACCTTATAAACTTAGATTTAATCATTAATATCATTAGTACTGAATTTCTCTACTTTTGAATGATGAGGATGTCAAAAGTAGTTAATTTAAAAGTTGCTAATATTGCTCTCACCTAATTGCAGTCTCTTGACTTTTAGCTAACATTCCTGGGTTCTCATGAATCCTACATACACTAACGGCAAGGATTTAACGTTTTGCCATAAAAACTCACAGAAAAAATATATTTGTGTCCCCCTTTCTCAAAAGTCTTCCATATTATTTTTTATGCTCTACACTCAGGGAAATAATTTTTAAGCATAGAGCATTTCTCTTTAAACTTTATACTCCTCTCATTCAAAAGAAGCATGAATCATAGTCACAGGAGCAATTTTCCATGTCTAGATCAGTAAACTAGATTTCCTCAAGGTAGTTACTCAAGTGATTTTTTAAAAATATGCTGCCTCCCTGACCACAACACTACAAAATATGTGCACTGTCCTGAAGAATGTCAAGGAGCAGTAATTATACCAATGTGAGGGTTATCTGACTAAAACATCTGGCACTCACTGATCTATAATACTCGATGTGTGTTCATCTGGAACCACTCTGCTTAGTCAATAAGGGCCAGACAATAATATACAAATTGCAATAACATACAAATTGTTTTTCTTTAAGAACTCCTAAGACTGAAAAACTACACATAGACACAGAAGAAACTCTAATAATACTGCACCCCCACACACACTAGAATCCTCATGCTCGGCTGCACACAGTTGATATTCCTCTCATTCAGCATATTCTCTCAGTGTCTCAGACAGAGATGAGCATTAAAGGGCAACTGCAACGAAGCAGTCTTCTTTCACTTTTTTTTTTGATGGAGTGTCACTCTAATGCCCAGGCAGGAGTGCAGCAGCATGATCTCAGCTCACTGCAACCCCTGACTCCCTGGTTCAAGCAATTATCCTGCTTCAGCCTCCAGAGTAGCTGAGATTACAGGTGCACACTGCCATGCCCGGCTATTATTTTGTATTTTAGTAGAGACAAAATTTCATTGTGTTGCCCAGGCTGATCTTGAACTCCTGAGCTCACATCAGCCTCCCAAAGTTCTAGGATTACAGACATAAGCAACCATGAATGGCATAAGGGGTTTCCTCTTTTATTCATTCACTTAGTTAAGCAGTCAATAAGTTTTGATAGAGCACCTAAAAATGTTACTCACTTTACCAGAACTAAGAATACGATATTGAATAAGACAAACTTGGTTTCTATGCTCCTTGTTTAGTGAATAGAGTAAATAAATTAATAAATTCCAATGAAGGAAAAGATCAAAGAGTCAGTGAATAAAAATATAAAGGTGTAAGTTTGTGTGGGAAAATAACCTACTTAACACTGAGAGATGAGAAAAGGCTTCTCTGACAAGGGGGTTTTAAACTTGGAAATGAAGGGTGAGATGAAGCCAGCCATGCTATAGCAGAAGACTTTTTTAGCAAAGAGACTGATTTGTTTAAAGTCCATGAGGTTGTAAAGAGTTTGAACTATATTAAAAACTGAAAAATGCTTGTTAGGCTGAACCAAAGTAAACAATGTGGTTTTGTGGCATCAGATGAGGCCAGAGAGTTGAGCAGGAACCACATGAAGTAGAATTCTGTGAGCAATGGAAGAATAATGTGGTGTGTATTTTAAGCAGGGAATTGATTCAAACCTATTTACATTATTAAAAGATTCCTTATTACTGTGTAGAAAATAAACTGGGGGAGATGATGGACAGGGCAAGAAAGATATTTAGTGGAATGAGGCCATCCAGTGATAGAAAATTAATCTCTTCTTAAAACCAAATTGAGAGCCCTTCTTCAGTATATTTATTTATATTCTTATTCTATTTAGAGATCTGGGTTATCTGTTATATATTTATTTTATATATCAGGTAAAGTGATAGAATGGAAAATAATTCACCATTCACACTTCTATTTATTTATATAGAAATATTTTCATAATATAACTACTGCAGATACAGCTGTGTTGTTTTTCCTATTGCAAACGCTTTGTAATTCAAACACATCTGATTTATATTGATTTTAAATTTAGCACTGAGAGAAAACACTTACATGCTCTATAACATTGTTAAGCATCACAAATAAAATTAGAAGATGAATTGTCATTGCTTTTCTAAGTTGTAAATTAGATGACTCACCATGTAGGAAAAATGACTCCATGATCATTGGCTAATTTATAATTTGAATTATAAGTTAGGTACCATGATGTGTTTTCTGTTATAAAATTCATGGTCTGGCATTAGATCATGTATTCTTATCTTGAGTTCAGTTAAGTAATAAAATACTGAATTTATTTATTGAATAAAGCTTAAAATATAGCAGATGGCTTTCCCCCAAATTATGGTAGTTGTCAACTGTGCTGATGCTATATCGTCTATGAACCTCCTGTTTCATTTCATACCTGATTATTTCAAGTCATGTAAGCCCAAAATTTATACATTGTTATATTTCTACACTCTTTTAAATTGTATTCAAAAGTCCTCATTTATTCTAGAATATAAAGTTGATAATAGACATGGGTCATTATGAAAATTTGCTTGGCTGAAGTCTAGAAAAAGGACTTTGTTTAATTTCATCCCTTAGTCAGAGGGATTTAATTAAAAATAGTTATAGCTACCTAGTCCTGTATCTCTAACTTAAGTTTCCATGAGAATGTCTAGTGCTTAGATGCTGTTAATTATTTAAGAAAGTATTGTTTGCTTCAGAAAATTGTAGATCTCTCTATCCATTGCTTCCATAGATTAATGTTTTTCTTCTTGGACAAGCAGCCAGTATTTTTCTAAGGTACGAGATATGGTGCTGTTAGGAAATCTCCAAAAAATAGACCCAGTCCATGACTCAAAACATTTTTGCTGTTGGTAGAAATAACTATTCTTCGCATATACAAAATTTTATATAATTTCCTAGAGTGTTCACAGACTTTATAGAGAGAGCCTAATGCTTCTTATCACTAATATGTATGAGTGCATATACCTTTTTGTAATGAAAGATAATACCTAGAGATCATAAAAAATACTTGTAGTTTATTTCCATATGTCAGTAGGATATGTAGGAAATGAGGTAACTAACCACATTTAGTAAATGAGGTGATGAAACCACATGCATGCATCAGATTTTGAGGCTTCAGACTTTGAGGATGCAGCTTTCCATGCATCAGATTTTGAGGATTCAGACGAATGGTTTTCTCTGACTGAAATGTCTTCTCAACCAGTTTCTCTTTCTCAGTCAACTCTTTGTGATTTTTTAGATCTTAACTCAGATGTCTTTTCCTCAGGGGAGTCTTTCATAGTTGTTCAGACTAGGTCAATGCTTCTGTTTTAGATTCATATAAAAACATTGTAGTTTTGCTAACAGCATGTTTTTGAAAGTTTTTAATGTGTAAAAATATTTGCTTATTGCTTTCTCCCTCACTGGACTATAAGGTCCATGAAAGCTGTGGCCAGGATTCTTTTTACAAACCTCTGAAACTCTATCTCTTAGCATTATGCTCAACACATAATGAGCATTCAGCAGTTGGGCTAAATGCTGAAGGACAGAAACTTGTAGAACCAGGAGTGAAATAATATATTTAAAGTATACGTTTTATAAAGAATATGCGTTATAAAGAAAATGTTTTATAAAGCATAATGGAGAGAAGCATAGCCTCATTAAATTAGCTAATGGAGGTTCCTTTATTTAAATTTGAAATCAGAACAATTATACATTAAATGTATACAAATATAATTAAAAATTCTTGGCTATATATAAATATATATAATTAGTGATATGTATAATATATATATAATAATCAGTGATATATATGTATATATCACTAATGCAGGAAAAAAATTTTAAAAACAATAATTTGCATGATCAGAAAATTAACAAATCTTAATCCTACCAGAATAAGCTTTTATACAAGTTTTCAGTGAAGAAAAAGGGAAAAGAGCAACTGGCTTCCCAATGTAGAGCATAAGTGCTTTGGTCAGAAAATTAGATTAAGCATACATTTCAGCACCAAGTTAAAATATTCATCTTTTCTTTTTTGTATGCAAAAGTCTCTACTTTGAGAAAATCTCTACAATTTGTTTTTCGAATAGATACTTAGATTATATAGAAATTTGTCACCAACATCCTTAGACCTAGAGTAAGTAATGGTACCTACTGTCATCAGTATCAGCAAAATCCAGATTTCAATGATGAGTGACCTTCAATAGCAGAAGCTCTTGGTGGTGCTACAGGTCATGGTCATCTTTCACATGTGATGTACACTGCAAGGTAGCAGGGGAAGTGATGGTGACAGGAAGGCCTATCAATCTTCCATAGTGAGGTTTGTGGATAATTGTGGCATGGCTTTTGTAAAGGTGGACTATAAAGACTTGGAACTGTACTGGGTAGGTATGAAGTTCTATGTGTGTTCCAGTTGTCAAAGGGCAGTGAGTAGTGAGGCAATTTGAGAGGCGACCTAAATGAGTATATCAACAAGACAGGAAGCGATAATGATGCTGTGTTAGATTAGCCTTGAAGTCATCCTGTGTGGTCAGATGCATTTCTCACCAGTTTAGTTATTAAAGGAAAGAAGAGTATGCTAGGCTGTATAAAGGTCCTCCAAGAATGTACATGTCCTAATGTTTCCCAATCATTATTATCTGTGAACATGTTACCTTACATGACAAAAGGTTCTTAGTAGATGTAATTAAATTAAGGATCTTGACATAGAATGATTACTCTTGGTTTGCACAATCTAAGACTCCTTACAAGAAAGAAGTAAGTAGGTCATAATTAGAGTCAGAGATGGAGAAGCACACCCCAAAACAGAGGGGGATGTGTGTGAGAGAGAGAAAAAACAAGAATAAAACTAAGATTTGAAGATGCTTCACTGAAAGATTTGAAGGTAGAAGAACGAGTGAAAAACTAAATAATTGTGGTGGCTACTATAAGCTGGAAAAGACAAGGAACCAAATTCTCATTTAGAGCCTCTAGGAGGAATGCAATTGTGCTAATTTATTTTGAATTTCTGACCTCCAGAACTATAAAATAATAAAAAGTGTGTATTTATGTAGCCACTTAGTTTGTCATGATTTGTTAAAGCAGTTGTAAGGGGAACTAATGCAGAGGGAAAGAGTTTCTGTGAGAGTTCCATGGAAGATACAACAGTGCCAGGAACAGTGATCTCAGAGTTGTTATGTCTTCAGGACCTGTTTACCATATCATGAACCTGTCTAGCTAACAAAGCACAGGCAGCAGAAACTGACAGTCTTCTCTCAGCATAGAATAAAGAGACATAGGGAAATCCACATCCATGTTTTAGAAAGCCAGACAATTATAAATACAAAAGAAATGAATACAAGATTAAAGTTGATTTGCTACTGATGTAGTTTTCAAAACTAACATTTGATGTGTGCTGTGTTTCTTTGAAACTTCAGACTTTGTCATCTAGAAATCTGTGAGAAAGAAGCATGACTAGAATTCTAGTCTTAATAAGCAAAAAAACTGAAGTCCAGAAAGAGTAAGGCATTTGTTCAAAATCACAATATGGCTTTCTTCTGACTCAAATAGAATATTTCCAATAGAGAATAATTCTCTCTGAAGGATTTTAAACTATGATTTATAATGCAATAGGTATGTAGTCAATCTGTAAGCATTAAAGGGGTATGAAATAAATGAATTATCCTAATGAGGATTAGCTGGAATGAGTATTCGGTGGGGGATGAGTTATGAATTACTAGCAAGTGTTTGGAAAACTCTGCCCCTGTTGAAAAACCCTTCCCCCTCCCTTATCTCTCATACCATTCTGGCCTTCCCGCCCGGCAACCAGCTGACCAATCACCGCCCGCCTCATCAGCTCCTTTCCGGATTCCCGCCCAGTTACAGCCACCTCCCGCCCGGCAACCGGCTGACTAATCACCGTCTGCCTCATCAGCTTTTCCCTGTTTCCCACCACCTGGCTTCCCCGCCTGGAAGTTTAAACTGACCAACCGGCTGGGCGCGGTGGCTCACGCCTGTAATCCCAGCACTTTGGGAGGCCGAGGCGGGTGGATCACGAGGTCGAGAGATCGAGACCATCCTGGTCAACCTGGTGAAACCCCGTCTCTATTAAAAATACAAAAAATTAGCTGGGCATGGTGGCGCCTGCCTGTAATCCCAGCTACTCGGGAGGCTGAGGTAGAAGAATTGCCTGAACCCAGGAGGCGGAGGTCGCGGTGAGCCGAGATCGCGCCATTGCACTCCAGCCTGGGTAACAAGAGCGAAACTTTGTCTCGGAAAAAAAAAAAAAAAAAAAAAAAATTAACCCACATTTATATTTCCACCTGGCAACTTAATGTGAAGCAAACTATAAATAACAACAATTTTTGCAAAAGATGCAGCAACTATTTCACTTCAGTTTATTTGTGCTGTTTCCAAAAGTGGCTGGGATCACCAGAACTTTAGTGAAGAATTTCAGTGAGTCAAGGCATGGTGGCCCACACCTGTAATCCCAGCACTTTGGGAGGCCAAGGTAGGTGGATCACTTGAGCTCAGGAGTTCAAGCCTGGGCAACATAGTGAGACCTTGTCTCTACAAAATATACAAAAAAAAAAAAAAAAACTAGCCTGGTGTGGTGGTGCATACCTGTGGTCCCAGTTACTCAGGAAGCTGAGGTGGGAGGATCACTCAAGCAGAGAGGTCGAGGCTGCAGTGAGCCGAGATTGCACCACTGCACTCCAGCATGAGTGATCCAGTGAGATCCTGTCTCAAAGAAAAAAAAAAAAAGAATTCCAATGATGACTTTTAAATTCAAATACAATAGTCTCTGTTAATTCACTAAGGTCAGTCTTTCAATTACAGACTCTTGAGTTACACCTCAAGCTCACTGCATTAGAATAGTCAGGTTAAGGACTTAGGAATCTACATATTTTGAACAAGATCTTCAAGTGGTGGTTAGGATCACGAAAATGTAGGTAGTGCTCTCTCAGGGGGAGCTAGTACTAGAAAAAGCAAGACATTAGGAGCCAGAGGACCTGCATTCTGCTACCTGTCATTTACTAGATGGATAACTCGATGCAATTATTTAACTGTGCTGAGCTTATTTTCTTATATATAAAGGAAGGAAATAATGCCTGCCCTAATTAACCAGCAGGCAGGGTTACTGTTCAAATCAAATAGGATGCTATAAGAAGGTGATAATGTTCTTAAAAGGCACCATTAGTATAATGAACTCAGCCTCAACCATTTATTCATACATGTACCCTTTTCTGCCTTCAAGGCAACATAATCTCTCAAAGTTGAGAATAAATGGGCGTTTCAGTGCTTAGCAAGAGTCACGAATCCCCAAAAATGGTAGTGGAATAATTTCTTGATACAACCCAAAAGCAAAAGTCCTGCTGTGAGGGACTCTAAGCCTCGTGATCACACAACAGTGTAAGTCCAAGTGGGAGAGTGAGAGGTCTTTTCCTTCTAGAACCTTCCAAGGGACTCAAAAGCAACACCTGACAGGCTGAGAGGTGAAGGACAGACTCTCCAGTGGCGGCAGAGACTTAGGCATGCGTACATCTACAGACATGGGAAGGAAGGGGGAGGCTCTGTTGTCTGTTTCTACAACCTGGCTATCCATGACACCGTCCTATCTATGAATCACCCAACTAATTAAATTACTTCACTTTGTCTAGTGAGAAAGAAGGTGCTCATGATCCTCTCTGTTGGTTTTAATTGTACGGTCTATAAATCACTGACTTTAAGAAATTACTCTCTCAGTCCTTTTCTGTGCAGATCTCCAAAGAATATTTCAATTGTTTATTCTTAAATTTGTCTGCTTAAGTCTGAAACCCTATTAAGGCGAGTGACATTTTTGGTAATGCCACCAGGTACTCCAGTTCTGACTGTTTTGTTTCTGCAACAGTCAGGAGCTACTCAGGCAGCTAGAGACACAAAAAGACATTAATCCAGCAAGAGCAGCCCCACACAGCACCATGATGGAGTGGGGAAGACGGACGGTATTCAAAGACCATGGTTCCAACAAGGGCAGCATGTGAAGAATTGTTTTGTGATAACGAGTATTGCCAGATGCAGTAACTACAAATATAGAACACAGGCCAGTCGTGGTGGCTTACAACTGTAATCCCAGCACTTTGAGAGGCTAAGGTGGGCGGATCGCTTGAGGTCAGGAGTTCGAGACCAGCCTGGCCAACATGGTGAAACCCTGTCTCTACTAAAAATACAAAAAAATTTAGCCGGGCATGGTGGCACATGCCTCTAATCCCAGCTACTCAAGAGGCTGAGGCAGGAGAATCACTTGAACCCAGGAAAACAGAGGTTGTGGTGAGCCGAGATTGTGCCATTGCACTCAGCCTGGGCAAGAGTGAGACTCCATCTCGGAAAAAAAAATTTATATAGACATTCCTATTACATATATATATATATATATGGCACTCAAATAGGAAGGTCATATATATATAGGACACTGTTAAATAGAAATGTCAAGTAAACTGTGTAATTATTAGCATAAGTGTGTCTCATGCCCTATTTGGGAAACATTTGTACTAAAAAGTTATTTGTTAATTATTTGGAATTCAGCCTTCACCGGGAATCCCACCTCTTATGGGGCAGCCATAATGATAACAGTATGTTCTCCCTGTCTTCCTTTCCCCTGAGTCTCAGCCAGGGTTGCCCATCAGAGCCACCTGGAGACGTTTAAAGATCCTGATCACCAAATCACCTCCCAGGTGAACTAGATAGAATCCCTAGAGGTGGGACCCAGGCTCCTGTGTCTTCATGATTCCAAACCTCAGCCAAATTTGAGAACCACTGTCAGACTTCTGGGGTTTTTAGACTTTTCTTTCAAAGGAAAAAGAAAATGAGCTAGTTTAAAATGAAATCTGAAGAACAATCCCCCACGTTATCTATAGACACTAGATTTATGGTAGAGATGACACTGAACAGCAGGAAGGAAAGGATTCAAAAAGAAAGAAAAGAAGGAAGGGAGGGAAGAAAGAAAAAGAAAGGAAGAAAAGGAGGAAAGAAGGAATGAAGAGAGGGAGAGTGGAAGGAAGCATTTCTGCCTCAAATCATACATAGAAATCAATCCAGTTGTATTCTAGATTAAATGTGAAAGGCAAAATAGACTTTATAAGATAATACAGAAAGAAGAGGAAGATTTTTAAAATAGGACATAAAAGGCACAAATCATAAAGGGAAAGATGGATAAATATGACCACATTAAAATTAAGGACACTTGGTCTTCAAAAGACATCAATAAGAGAGTGAAAAGCTAAGCCAGAGAGACAAGCTACTTGTCATTCATACCCTGCTCATATCCTGAATGCTTTTTTAAACGCTACAAATCGATAAGAAAAAGATCCGCCAATAGAAAATAAGCAGTAGACTTACCAAGGACTTCACAAAAGAGGCCATGCAAATGAGCAATAAATACATGAAAAGGTGTGCAACTCCTCTGTAAGACGACAAATGCAAATTAAACCACTTTTTGAAGTGTCACTAACATTAAAAAGAGTAACGTGACCAAGTATAGACAAGAATTTATATCAAGGATAATTCCCACACACATCTGGAAAGATTGCAAATTGATACAATCATTCTGGAAGAGATAGTCTACTACTAATGATAAGAATCTGGCCTGATACAGTGACTCATACCTGCAATCCCAACACTTTGGGAGACCGGGGTGGGAAGATTGCTTGAGGTCAGAAGTTTGAAACAAGCCCAGGCAATGAAGCAAGAACCTGTCTCTAAAAAAAAAAAAAAAAAAAAAAGTCAGGTGTGGTGACTCACACCTGTAGTCTCAGCTACTTGGCTGCTCCGGAAGCTGAAGTGAGAAGATCACTTGAACCCAGGAGGCTGAGGCTGCAGTGAGCTGTGATTGTACTACTGCCTTCCAGCCTAGGAGACAGAGCAAGATTCTGTAACAACAACAAAAAAAAAAACTAATGTAATCTACTAAAGATGAATATACATATACTTTAAAACCCTGAAGCTCTCTAGTCCTGGGTTATATAGGCTTAACAGACATGGCGGCATGTGGACATCAGATTTGTACAAGGATATTCATAGCAGGGGACAACCCAAATATCTGTCAACAGTAGAATAGGTAGAAAAAAAATGGAAAGACAGTCACACAATGAAATATAAACCGATGAAAACAAACCACAGCCTCAACAGCCTGGATGAGTCACACACATAAAGTAGAGAGAAAGAAACCAGATACCCAACAAAGTAGGCAAAAACACAGTGCATCAGCATCCACACAGAGTTGGTAAAAGATAAAGTCAGCAAGGAAGTGACCTCCATGAGAGTCTGGAGAGGGGTGGCCTTTGGGGAGTAGGCTGGGAGCTGTGATTAGAAAGGGGAACATGGGTCAGGCACAGTGGCTCACGCCTGTAATCCCAGCACATTTGGGAGGCCAAGGTGGGCAGATTATGAGGTTAGGAGTTCGAAACCAGCCAGACCAATATGGTACAACACTGTCTCTACTAAAAATACAAAAATTAGCCAGGTGTGGTGGCATGTGCCTGTAATTCCAGGTACTCAGGAGGCTGAGGCAGGAGAATCGTTTGAACTCAGGAGACGGAGGTCATAGTGAGCCAAGATCATGCTATTGCACTCCAGCCTGGGCAACAGAGCAAGACTCCATCCCCCCAAAAAACAAAAACAGAACAAAAAAGAAGGGGCACGAGAGCCTCTGAGTCTGTGCAAATGTTCAATTCTGGCCCCCCAGCAATGGTGATAGGAGTATTTGCTTGATTAGATTTCATTAAGCAATGCATTTATGACTTACCCACCTTCTTCTGTAAGCGCGCTATATTTCCAAATTAACAAAGTTATATTTAAAATGATACTCAGGACAAATGTATATGTCTTCCATGAAGACTTCTTGCACCCCATTCTCTGAGGAAGTTTTCCATAAACCTGCCCCTAAAGTGTTTCAGGGCTCCCTCCAGGCCCCTGCCCCCCACCTTTCACCCCCACAGGTTTTTCAGGTAAATTCTGGTTAAAAATGAACAGTAGTGAGAGCAATCCTTTAAAAACACAAGTAAGACATGTCACCCCTTTCCTCAAAATCTTCCCAGGTCTCAGGTTATTCAGAGGAAAACTGAAGCCTTCTCAATAACCCCTAAAGCCTTAAATGATCCGTGAGCGAACACCAGCTCACCCCTCTGCGCCTCTGCTGTCCTCTGTCCAGCCACACAGGACAAGTCTGTGCTTCAAACGAACCACACAGGCTCCCACCTCTCCAGCCACTGCTTCTGTCCACAAAGTTCTCCCCCAGCATTCACATGGCTCCCCTCCTTCTGTCACTTGATCAACTGTCACTTGCTCACGGAAGTTGACCCTAGCTGTTTTGTTTGGAATCGTTACCCCTCCCACTGCGCTTCCCATCTCTCTTATCCAGCTGTTTTTTGGCTGATAGTTCTCATGACTTCTACCATCTTATGTGATTTACTTTCTTACTGATATTTGTTGCCTGTCATCTGCCACTGGAAAGTCAGCTCCATGAAGACAAGGATTTTTGTCTTTTTGGTTCACTGCTATATCCCCCACACTTAGAAGAGTACCTGGCATGAAGCAGGTATACAGTAAATATATGTCGAGTGAGTGAATGAGAAAATGAATAAATGAATGAATGAATGAAACAATTTATCAAATGCAACTTGGAAAAAGTTAAGAAAAGTAGCTGCCAATAATGGAACGATCTGCAAATTGAAGTGACACAAAGGATGAGATTGTCAAATCAATCTCAAGTGAATTAGAGATTCTGCTCAGTGTCAAGCCTTCCTGGTCGTTCTGAGGACATGAGTCATCAAGAGTCAGGGGTCAGGCAGAGACGTCTGGAAGCAGCCAGGTCCTCCCCGCTGTAGATGCTCTCCAGCTGAGATGAGCGTGTGACCTCTCTAAGTGACCTGTAGAGTTCGCATCACTTACAGAAGAGTTCCATCTCCTATATAGGACATCCATGTTTACTCAGTTTATGTAGTACAGTCATGCACTACGTGACAATGTTTTTTGCTTTTTGTTTTTGTTTTTTTGAGATGGAGTTTTACTCTTGTCGCCCAGGCTGGAGTGCAGTGGTGCTATCTCAGCTCACTGCAACCTCCTCCTCCCGGTTCAAGAGATTCTCCTGCCTCAGCCTTTTGAGTAGCTGGAATTACTGGCATGTGCCACGATGCTCAGCTAATTTTTTTTGTATTTTTAGTAGTGATGGGGTTTCACCATGTTGGCCAGGCTGATCTCGAACTCCTGACCTCAAGTGATCCACCCACCTCGCCCTCCCAAAGTGCTGGGATTAAAGGCTTGAGCCACTGCGCCCAACCACCATGTGCCAATGTTTTGGTCAACAACAGACCACATATACAACTGAGGTCCAGTACAATAATAAAGCTGAAAAATTCCTATTGCCTAGTGACCTCGTAGCCATGGTAACATCGAAGCACAGCTCATGACTCCAGTGTTTGTGGCAAAGCTGGTGTCAACTACCCCTGCTGTGTTGCCGGCCATATAAAAGTCTAGCTCATGCAATGATGTACAGTCCATAATACTCAATAGTGATAATAAACAACTATGTCGCTGGTTTATGTATTTACGATACTATGCTTTTTATCCTGCTTTTACTTATTTTTTAAATGTTAACTGTAAAACAGCCTCAGGCAGTTCCTTCGGAGGGATCTCAGAAGAAAGCGCTGTTGTCATAGGAGATGACATAAAGACCTGAAGCAGCTAGGGTCAGCTTCCATGAGAAAGTGACATTTGATCTAGTGCCATCTAGTGGGACAAGATGTGGAGGAGGAAGATAATGAAACTGACGATCTTGGCCCTGTGTAGGCTAATGTGTGTTTTTATGTCTACATTTTTACCAAAAAAAAAAAAAAAAATTAAGGAAAAAATTTAAAATTTTTAAAAATAGAAAAAAGAACATACAGAAAGGAAATATTTGTGTACAATATGGTTGTGTTTTGTTGTTGTTTTTCTTTTTTGTTGTTGTAGTTTAGGTTCTTGAGTACACGTGCAGATCATGCAGGATTGTTGCATAGGTACACACGTGGTAATGTGGTTTGCTGCCTCCATCCCCCCATCACCTACATCTGGCATGTCTCCCCACATTATCACTCCCCAACCTCCCCACCCCCTCGCTGTCCCTCCCTTGGCCACCCCCAACATACCCTAGTGTGTGATGCTCCCTTCCCCAGGTCCCTATGTTCTCATTGTTCAACATCGGTCTATGAGTGAGAACACATGGTGCTTGATTTTCTATGCAGCCTATGCAGCCATAAAAAATGATGAGTTCATGTCCTTTTCAGGGACATGGATGAATCTGGAAACCATCATTCTCAGCAAACTGATAAAAGAACAGAAAGTATGGTTGTGTTTTAAGCTTAATGCTATTTCAAGAGTCAAAAGTTAAAAAAAAATAAAACGTTTATAGAGTAAAAAGACCATGAGCTAAGGTTAATTTATTATGTAGTGTAGCCTAAGTGCACAGTGTTTATAAAGTCTACAGTAGTATGAAGTAATGTCCTAGGCCTGCTCATTCACTCCACTCACAGTTTCACCCAGAGCAACTTTCAGCTCTGCAAGTTCCTTTCATGGTTAGTGCCCTCCATGGGTATACCATTTTTATATTTTAAACTTTTTTTTTTTTTTTGAGTGAGAGTCTCGTATTGTCACCCTGCCTGGAGTGCAATGGCGCGATCTCAGCTCACTGCAACTTCTGCCTCCTGGGTTCTCCTGCCTCAGCCTCCCCAGTAGCTGGGATTACAGGTGCATGCCACCATGCCTGGCTAATTTTTTGTATTTTTAGTAGAGATGTGGTTTCACTATGTTGGCCAGGCTGGTCTCAAACTCTTGACCTAGTGATCCACCCACCTCAGCCTCCCAAAGTGCTGAGATTACAGGCCTGAGCCACCATGCCTGGCCTTAAACTGTATTTTTACTGCCCCTGTGTTATGTTTGGATATGTTTTGACATAAATACCATTGTGTTATAATTGCCAATGGTATTCACTACAGTAACCTGATGTGCAGGTTTGTAGCTGAGGAGCAGTAGGCTATACCATTTAGCTTAGATGTGAAGTAGGCTGTTCCAGCTAGGGTTGTGCACGTGCACTCAGTGATGTTCACACAACAAAATTGCCTACCGATGCATTTCTCAAAAGGTATCCCTGTAGTGAAGGAACTCATGAGTGTATTTTCCAGGGAACTATGCTCCAAAATGCATACATCCCAGGTCATTTGAAGAGAGAAAATATTGATAGAAAAAGGGCAACTGGAACAGGCCAATGATGTCACATGGGCCCCTGGTGTGTTCTGAATCCCACTCAATGTCCCATCTCCTGCTGCCTCCTGTGGCCTCACTGTCAGAGCATGAGGGTCAAGGATTGTTTCTCCAAAGAGTTGTGTCCTGGGGATGGCTCTGACTCCCCAGAGCAATATATTACCAATTAAATAATCTTTTAGAGCTTTTCAAAATTACATGATTCCACTTTCTGGACAAGACCATACTTTGTGTGTTGTCACAATAGGGACGTTGGAAACAGTGAAAAAGCAGGTGTGGTGCCAGGCAATCAATGACCTTATGTTTGGGTCAGCCCCAAATCTGGCAGAGTTTTTATTTGGAAATGTCCTCACTCCATCAGAAAATAAAATTCTTGAAGACGGTACAGTATTTTGTTTTCTGTTGTGTCTTTAGCTCTTATCAGTGTTCGGCTATTAAATTGTGTGATGAATGGAGGAAACGGACAAAACTTCCCTGGGCCATACGTGCACTCCTCAGGCCTCTGTGCCCAGGTCCACAGGCCTTAGGCCATAGAGCAATGTTGAATTCTTAGGATGTGAGCTCAGCGGGGACCCAGCTGAGCCATACGCACTCATGCCTCACTATAAAAATTCTCAAACATGCATATGAAGTACATCTATGCTGGCGGGAGGGGGAGAACAGGTCCCTAGCAGGGGCCCAGATAGAAGAATTGGTTAGTGGTGCATCTGGTTAGGACTACAAGCCAAAGCAGGTGATGGGCACAGTAGCACACTACCCCTGGAAACCTCTGGACATTCCCACCCAAAGAAAGATCTTTCCTTCCCTTTAAAACCTTATGAAACCCAGACAAGGCCTCCCAGCACTTCTCCCTTTCATTTGGCTCGGAATGGCCTCAGAGGAGAAGAGATGCATAGACTGATGTGAGAAAGACAGGAAAGAAGGAAATTCCTTTTTCTGCTCCTATGCTCAAAGAGGTGCAAGCAGCTAGTCCCTGCACACATTAAAAAGAAATAAAAACAGAAACACTCCCATGTGTAAGTTGTTCCTTGGCAATGATGCAGCCATTGCTGGAAATGTCCCTAGCTCTTTCAGACATTGGAGTTGCCCTTCAGGAATGACTGCTTCTTGGCACTAATGTCACCCCAGTGGCAGCTTCACAAAGCGCTCCCTCACCCAGGGGCTCTTAGGTGAATCGTGTTCCAACTCAAGTTATACGAAGGTGTGTTTAGGGCCAGTCTTAGGTTTTTGTGTAGCTGTTACAAATGTTTAGATTAAACAAACAAGACCCCCACACCCCCCAAATAACTGCCTGGGTCCCAATGGATGCTTCAAGCTAGTCTTCACTTCTGTGGCTTCTCCACTGATTCTTCTCAAGTTTAAAGGCCATATTTGGCCGGGGGCGGTGGCTCACGTGTGTAATCCCAGCACTTTGAAAGGCTGAGGCAGGCGGATCATGAGGTCAAAGGTAGAGACCATCCTGGCCAACGTGGTGAAACCCAGTCTCTACTAAAAATACAAAAATTAGCTGGGCGTGGTGGTGCGTGCCTGTAGTCCCAGCTACTTGGGAGGCTGAGGTAGGAGAATCACTTGAATCCAAGAGGCGGAGGTTGCAGTGAGCCAAGATCGCCACTGCACTCCAGCCTGGTTGATAGAGTGAGGCTCCATCTCAAAAAAGAAAAAGAAAAAAAGACCGTATTCAAGGGTATCATATTTAGCCTACAACTTTACCCTAAAATTGACCTATTTTTAATGGTCCTGTCTTCTTTACCTAGAATCATGGAGATGGAAGTGTTCCTAGAAATTGCGCTCCCTCGTTCTAACCTGTCATTGTATGAATGAGGACACAAAAGCTCACAGAAGAGCTGGCAGGGCTCACCCGGCATCACAGGATGAATGGGTGGCCGAGCCAGCCACAACCAGGCCCGTGGCTTCTTACTCCCTCTCCAAGATTCTTGCTACTATGAATGCCTTGGCTTCAGTGTAAATAAATTTAATGAGGTATCTCCTAAAAGCAGAGTGAGGGAGATGGCGAGTAAGTGGGTATTGGATTCCTGAAGTAGGCAGAAAGGCACAGAGAAAATGAGTAGACCCAACTCACATATGTTGCCTGCGGCTAGACCTTTTTACATTTAATATACGATGATAATAATAACAGATCCACTCGGCTGTTCTTTTCTTCCAAGGGACCAAATTCGACTGCTCTTTTCAATGGTCAGATAAGAATGATATTCGGGGGCAATGACATTCCATACACATTTTGCCCTTGACGTCCCAGGGTATGCCTTCCTTGAGGGTTATAATTCTTTAGCTGACTTCGAGTCTACTCCTGGTTCTCACACCAATGACTTACACCCAAGAGTGTATATCTATTATAATTGCTACCTAAAGAGAATAAGAATTACAGATAAGTAATTTTCTTTTCCAAATCTAACCCCCTGGAGGCATTTTAGCAGGTGATGACAGGCATTTCTGCTATAATTTATACAATTTCATTTTTCTTAATCATGGATTTTAGTTCTCTTACGTCACCTGCTTGAAATGAAGCAGAATTTTTTGATCGCTGCTTCTACATTTATACTCTCGCTTGCCAAGTGTTTAAAATGTTCACACAATTATGAGATATTCTGATTAGCTTCTTCTCTGAAATGGCTTTCTTCTCATTGCCTGCAAATCCTCTTAAAACAATTCGTAAGGCATGAATTTGTGTGCTTCAGTGGAACACCATATTTGAAATACTTAACTAGAAGTGAAAAGTTAGTAAGTGGACATTTACAGCTGTTTGCCTTGGCAGATAAATTGGTGACTAAGAAAGTATACTCAAAATAATCTGTATGGTACAACATAAAAGAAAATTTAAGGAATGTTGGGGAGTGGCTTTGGGTAATTCATTTTCGTGGTTCTCATCTTTTTTTTTTTTTTTGGTTCTCATCTCTAATACAATGCCTGATGAATGAATATATGTCAGTCAATGTTGGTGATTTGTGTTTAATGTATTTAAAATGTCGTCAAATAATGCAACATTCTGAAAACACCTTTCAACCTCCCACCCACTCCTTCAAAGTCAATTTGGTGCAGCCAGCCCCAGGGAATGCAAGTCAAAGCTGTGCTCCCCAGTACAGAGAGTTCAGATGTTCTGATACAGCCCAAGATCATCTGAGTTTGAGACCAGCCTGGCCAACATAGTGAAACCCTGTTTCTACTAAAAATACAAAAAATTACCCAGGCACGGTGGCGAGCACCTGTAATCCCAGCTATTCGGGAGGCTGAGGCAGAAGAATCGCTTGAACCCAGGAGGCAGAGGTTGCAGTGACCCGAGATTGCACCACTGCACTCCAGCCTGGGCAACAGAGTGAGACTCCATCTCAAAACAAACAAGCAAACAAACAAACAACAACAACAACAACCAAAACCTAGGTGTTTACAACAACTCCAGAATCAGCCTTGTCCCATCACAGCCTCCACCAAAATCCCAGTTACCCAAAACATGAAGTTCATTCTAGTCCAAAGTTCATCAATATTTTTTAAAAGTCTTGCCTTTTATAAGAAGCCTAAAATATCTGAGGAGCCAGAGTCTGATACAGCCCCAGGGAAGGAAAAAACCCCACACACTCACTCACAATCATTGAAACCAAATGAAGACCATCCTCAGCCTATTCTCATCTGACAAGGAAATTTTATGAAGCTTAATTTTCTGTGAAGCTGTCATTTTGTTTAATTTTCCTAGGATAAATTAATAATAATAGCGATGTGTCTTCAAACTCAAAAGATAGACTGGAAAAATCACTATTTCAGATTTCTCCCTGGTCACTAGAGCCAGCCGACAAAGGGAACCTGGCAAGAATGAGAAAAAATGGCTCATTTTATAACAACGTAATTGTCAATTCTCACTATATTCTTTCCCAGATTGACAAAAAGAAGTGTTATGTGTAGAGATGTATGTATATTATCCATGGGCCTTGAGAGATTGTTAGCTGTCCAAACCATATAGAATATAATTCAAGCATGATAAAGGGGAATTATAGGTGCTTATAACAAATCTATTGTAGTCTTCATATCAGCTGTAATTAGTGCTATGAGTTATCAAGTACCAACCATACCTTAAAACAACTGACTTCCTTTGGCTCTTCTCCAGCTTTACATGAGAACCTTCGTTCATGTCATTTGAAGTAACCAGTACCTATGTGAAAAATGCAAGAGGCAAGACGTCTCAATCTTGTTCATTCACTTAGTCATCATCTTTCCATCTTGATGTGAATGACTCTTTACACTAGTACTAGAACACCTAGAGCAACGCTTTGCACATAGTAGTCAATAAATACCCTGAACCTACATGAATTATATATTTTGAGAAGGCAGTAAAAACTAGATGTTTGGGGGGCCAGGCGTGGTGGCTCAAGCCTATAATCCCAGCACTTTGGGAGGCCGAGGCAGGTGGATCACGAGGTCAAGAGATCGAGACCATCCTGGTCAACATGGTGAAATCCCGTCTCTACTAAAAAACTACAAAAAATTAGCTGAGCACAGTGGCGTGTGCCTGTAATCCCAGCTACTCGGGAGGCTGAGGCAGGAGAATTGCCTGAACCCAGGAGGCGGAGGTTGTGGTGAGCCGAGAT
>CAUYOR010054899.1:0-13036 GCA_963573925.1 Callimico goeldii
CTGTAATCCCAGCACTTTGGGAGGCCGAGGCGGGTGGATCACGAGGTCATGAGATCGAGACCATTCTGGTCAAAATAGTGAAACCCCGTCTCTACTAAAGATACAAAAAATTAGCTGGGCATGGTTGCGCATGCCTGTAATCCCAGCTACTCGGGAGGCTGAGGCGGGAGAATTGCCTGAACCCAGGAGGCGGAGGTTGCGGTGAGTCGAGAATTGCGCCATTGCACTCCAGCCTGGGTAACAAGAGCGAAACTCCGTCTCAAAAAAAAAAAAAAAACAAATCCAAAGAAACATTTTCCTTGCAGTGCCTATTAGTGTAAAGGAAAGCAAACCAAAGGAAATAAAATCACCGTGCACAAGCAATAAAAATGGAAGCAACAGTGCAGGAGACTAAACCAAACAATACATGAAAAGTGAAAGAATGGGCTTTGGAGGCACACTTGTGTTTGAAAATCAAGCTTCGCCACTTACTAGTTTTGTTTACTTGGAAAAATTTACTTTCTGAGCCCCACTTTTCTCATCTGTAAAATAGGTGTGGTGATGCTTACCCCAGAAAACTACTAAGACACATATTTAATGCCTAAAGCAGATGATATACTGTAGAATCAATAACATGTATTTTTTTTTTTACTATTAAAGCCATTTTTAGATGAGCTGGATTTGCTGTCATGCAATCAGCTAAATAAACATTTTTTCCATTCACTCTATCACATAATCTTACAGCTTTTTTGGCAATTTTTTTGGTCTGGTAATTGCCAAATATTTAATAACATGTTCAACATGGGCACTAACTGGTCAACCAACAGTACTGTAATGCCGGGGACTCCCTCCTACACCAGGCACTGAGACATTAGTTGCAAAATAGTGGTTAGGGTACAGGGTATCCAGAATAACTCAGAGAAGTTCCTGTTGTGGATAGTAGAGCACTTTTCAGCTACTACAGAAGACTGCATTTTTTTTTATAGTAACCAATACTGCTAACAGTAACACAAAATAAATGAGTATCAATCTTGTTCTCAGAGGTGAACAATCATTCCCCCTTTTAGTTTTTGACATTTTCAAAAGCCTCATTTAGTATATGAATAAAATTTTAACATCTCTGTTGATTTAATGTTCAGGATTGAATGTGGCTAATAAAGCTGATATGGAAAAATTGAAGATGATGAAGGAGCCGCTCCGTTGCATATTTCTGCCTACACTGCCTCCTTCCTGCATCCTCCTTCTCCACTCCCTGTCTTGCTTCTGGCACTGTTTGGGTTGAACCAAAGGAGGGAGGGAAAGGTGAGGAGTGTAAAAGGCTTATGAGAGTATAACTTTGTATTCTGGTACTAGTGCTATCTGTTCTTTAGGTCCCCTCTCAGCACTGTTACATGTGATAGGCCAAAATATAAACTCATAGGGACCACGTTTGAGTTCCCTCTAATTTCTATTTCAATATGTTTCACAATAGCTCTGTTTTGAGGGGACATGATGCCTTGCCAGTCATCCTCTTGGCAGGGGTCACTTTGAATGTGTTTTAACGCTCACAGCTTTCTTCTGTCCCATCAGGAACTTTGCACTTTTACTCTTCCAACTTGGAAGTGTAGAGATTACCACTGTCCCTTCTTCTCAATCAGCCACAAGAGGCAAGAGGCAACTCCATCCAGCCTCCTACCTTTTAACTTTTCAAGGCAAGAGTCAGGCACCAACCTGTAACTTCTACAAGCTCCAGAGGACTCATATCAGGTTTACCAAATAGCTCTTTTGAAGCTGCTTTCTGTGGGGTGTGGAGGGACCTGAAAACTTCCCTTTCACGCTAATCTTGTCCAACTATTTTACTTACCTAATGCTGTAATATATAGACTGTTTTGCATATCCTGTTTTGAATTCCTTTGCATGTACTATTTGCATAATCAGATACTTCTCTTTAGACTACATGAAAATTTGCTTTTAGCTTTTGGGCCCAATTAAAATTAAAACATGTAGAAAAAATATTCCTCTGACTATGCTGTATTTTTGAATAAGAAAAAGGAATACTTAGCTTTTGAAGCCTACTTCTGTGAATTCGTCCATCTGATCCCCTGTCCATTTCTGTGCCTTTGATGGAGAGACATTGTGATCATTTGGAGGAGAAGAAGCACTCTGGAATTTTTGGTTTTCAGCATTTTTTTTACTGATTCTTTCTCATCTTCATGAGTTTGTCTAGTTTCAGTCTTTGAGGCTGCTGACCCTTGGATAGGGTGTTTGTGGGGGCCTTTTATGTTGGTGATGGTGGTGCTGTTGGCACTTTCTACTTTCAGTAGTCAGTCAGGTCCCTCTTCTGTAGGGCTGCTACAGTTTGCTGAGGGTTCACTTCAGGCCCTATTTATCTGATTTGCTCCTGTGCCTGGAGATGTTACTTAAGGAGGCTGGAGAACAGCAAAGATGGGTATCTTTTCCTTCTTCTGGGACCTCTGACCTCAAGGGGCACCAACCTGATGCCATTAGGATCACTCCTGAATAGGGTGTCTGGCAGACCATGTTGGAAGGTCTCACTCAGTTGGGTGGCACGGGGAACAGGACCTTTGTCCCTTGTTGGAGGGTATGTGTTTTACTGGGGGGAAACCCACTCATCTGGGCTGCCTGGATTCCTCAGAACTACCAGGAGAAGTTAAATCTGCTGGTCCACAGAGACTGCAGCCACCACTTCTGCTAGGGGCTCAGGCTCAGGGAGATCCAAATTCTGTCCCTGAGCCTCTGGCTGCAGTTATTGGAGATCCTGCAGGGAAGCCCCACCCAATGAAGAAGGATGGGTTAGGTTTAGACCCACAGAGGCACTCTGGCTGCAGACTGCCACAGCTGGTGTGTTGAGCTGTGGGCACAGGTCTTGGGACAAAGCCCTCCAGTCTTCCCAGCTCCAGCAGAAGAAAAATGCAGCATGGAGCTATAGAAATGGGAGCTGCCCTTCCCCCACACGGGGAGCTGAGCTTGTTAGGCAGTTGCCAGTCCAAGTGCAGGCTGCTGCCCCTCCCACAAGGAACTCAAATGGCTTAGACAGCAGACAGCTGCAACTGGTATTGGTCTCCCTTCCACAGGGAGTTCTGTAGGCTTAAGGAGATTCTAGCTAAGAGGCTGTAAGAATCTGCACATTCCAATGTACAGGTCCTGCTAGGTCCTGGTGGCAACATTTTTAAGTGGGATCTTCTGATCCATGGGTTGCACAGTTCTGTGGAAAAAAGTTTCCTAAACTAGGTAGCACACTCAGTCACTGCCTCCCTTGGCTGGAGGCAGGGGGTTCCCCTTCCCCTTGTGGCGCTCAGGTGGGTCCCTGCAATACACTGTTCTTCCTTCTTTCCATGAGTCATTCCAGCTTTCTAGTCAATTTTGATGAGAACTTGGACAGTTTGGTTGCTGGTGAAGGAATCATATCCTTTTTTTTTCCCATGGGAGCCTCCTAATGACACTACTTATAGTCCCCTATCTTGGCCCTGCCCCTTCCTTACACTTATCCAAAAATTAACTCAAGATGTATTAAAGACCTAAATGTAAAATTCAAAACCATAAAAACCCTAGAAGAAAACCTAGGCAATACCATTCATGACATAGGCATAGGCAAAAATTTTATGACAAAAAAGCCAAAATCAATTGCAACAACAGCCAAAATTGACAAATGGGATCAAATTAAACTAAAGAACTTCTGCACAGCAAAGGAAACTATCAGAATGAACGGGCACCTTACCAAATGGGAGAAAATTTTTGCAATCTATCTGACAAAGGTCTAATATCCAGAACTTATAAGGAACTTAAAAATATTTATAAGAAAAAAATCTAACAACCCCACCAAAAAGTGGGTGAAGGATATCAAGAGCCACTTCTCAAAAGAAGACATTTACAAGGTCAACAAAAATATGTAAAAAGCTCAACATCACTGACCATCAGAGAAATGACAATCAAAACCACAATGAGATACCATCTCATGCCAGTCAGAGGGCAATTATTAAAGTCAGGAAACAATAGATGCTGGCAAGGCTGTGGAGAAATAGGAATGCTTTTACACTGTGGGTGGGAATGTAAATTAGTTCAGCCATTGTGGAAGACAGTGTGGTGATTCTTTAAGGATCTAGAATCAGAATTACCATTTAACCCAGCAGTCCTATTACTGGGTATATACCCAAAGGACTATAAATCATTCTCCTATAAAGACACATGCACACGTATGTTTATTGCAGCACCATTTGCAATAGCAAAAACATAGAACCAATCCAAATGCCCACGAATGATAGACTGGCTTAAGAAAATGTGTGCATATACACCATGGAATACTATGCAGCCATAAAAAGAAATGAGATCATGTCCTTTCCAGGGACATGGATGAAGCTGGAAGGAAGCCATCATCCTCAGCAAACTAACACAGGAATAGAAAACCAAACACTGCATGTTCTCACTCATAAGTGGGAGTTGAAAATTGAGAACACATGAACACAGAGAGGGAACAACACACACCAGGGCCTGTTGGCAGGTGGGGGTTGAAGGGAGGAAACTTAGAAGATGGGTCAATATGTGCAGCAAATCACATGACACACACATATATAACTAGATAACAAACCTGAAGGTTCTACACATGTACCCATTTTTTTAAGAAGAAATTAAAAAAAGGAGAGATCCAAGATAGCCAATTACTAGTAGCTCAGGATTGTAGCTCCCTGTGAAAGTGCAGAGAACAAGAGGATGCTACACTTTCAGATGAATTTTTGTTGCTCACAGATCAGGAGATTCCCAGCAGAGGAGCCCCACAGGTCGCCTGTGCAACTCTTTTGGCCAGTGCAGCAGTTTTGCCGGCGCGCTGGCACGGCGGTTCTCAGTGCAGAGTAAATGGGACTAGGTCCCCTTTTGGTTGACGTTTGGAGCTCCGGGAAGGCAGAGTCGCCTAATCAGCTGATTGAAAAAGGGACTCAAGAAGGAAGCCAGACCGGAGATTCCCGGGCAGAAAAGCACCATGAATCTTAACGCCACTGTTTTAGCCAGCGCAGTAGGTTGCTCAGATTCCAGAGCTGGGAATCAACAAGTTGGATGTCCATTCAGAGACCTAATTTGAAAGTTGGTAATTACAAAGAGGAGGGGTAGATAAATTTACAATGATGTGAAGAAACCAGCGTAAAAAGGCTAAGAATACTCAAAATCAGAATGCCTCTCCCTCTACAGGGGATCACAGTTCTTTATCAACAAGGTAACAAGGCCTGATGGAGAACGAGTGTGTTCCATTAACAGAATTAGGCTTCAGAAGGTGGATAATAAGAAACTTCTGTGAGTTAAAAGAACATGTTCTAGCCCAATGTAAAGAAACAAAGAACTTTGAAAAAAGGTTTGACAAAATTCTAATGAGAATAGACAATTTAGAGAGGAATATAAGTGAATTAATGTAACTGAAGAACACAATATGAGAACTCCGTGAAGTATGTACAGATTTAAACAGTCGAATTGATCGAGCAGAAGAAAGGATATCAGAGGTCAAAGACCAATTTAATGAAATGAAACGAGAAGACGAGCTTAGAGAAGAAAGAGTAAAAAGGAATGAGCAAAGTCTCCAAGAAATATGGGACTATGCGAAAACACCAAATTTATGTTTGATAGGTGTACCTGAATGTCATGAAGAGAATTAATCCAAGCTGGAAAATATTCTTCAAGATATTATTCAGGAAAACTTTCTTGACCTAATAACATAGGACAATACTCAACTCCAGGTAATACAGAGAACACCACAGAGATATTCCTCAAGTAGAGCAACCCCAAGACATATAATCGTTAGATTCACCAGGGTTGAAATAAAGGAGAAAATTCTAAGGGCAGCCAGAGAGAAAGATCAGGTTACCCATAAAGGGAAGCGTATCAGACTCACAGCAGATCTCTCAGCTGAAACCCTACAAACTAGAAGAGAGTGGGGGTCAATATTCAATATCCTCAAAGAAAAGAATTTTCAACCCAGAATCTCATATCCATCCAAACTAAGCTACATAAATGAAGGAAAAATAAAATTTTTCACAAGCAAGCAAGCACTCAGAGATTTCATCACCACCAGGCCTGCTTTACAAGAGCTTCTGAAAGAAGCACTATACACAGAAAGGAACAAACAGTATCAGTCATCCCAAAAACTTACCAAAAGGTAAAGAGTATCTCCATAATGAAGAATCTATATCAACTAATGGGCAAAATAGCCAGCTAGCATTAAACGACAATATTAAACTCACAAATATCAATATTAATCCTAAATTTAAAGGTATTAAATGTCCCAATCAAAGACACAGACAGGCAAATTGAATAAAAAGTCAAAATCCATTGGTACACTGTATCCAGATCCATCTCATGAGCAAGGACACACAAAGACTCAAAACAAAGGGTTGGTGGAAGACTTACCAATCAAATGGAGAGAGAGAGAAAAAAAAAACAGGATTTGTAACTTTTGTCTCTGACAAAATAGACTTTAATAGTAACAAAGACTAAAAGAAACAAAGAAGGACATTACATAATGGTAAAAGGATCAATGCAACAATGGGAGTCAATGATCATAAATATATATGCACCCAATATAGGAACACCCAGATACATAAGACAATACATAATTCTTAATGACTTATAAAGAGACTTGGACTCCTGCACAATAATAGCACGAGACTTTGACACCACATTGTTAATATTCAATGGATCAATGAGATAGAAAATTAACAGGGACATCTACGATTTGAACTCAGACCTGGAACGAGTAAAGCCAGTGACTATAGAATTCTTCACCCCAGGTCCACAGAACATACATTTTTCTCAGTATCACATTACACCTATTTTGAAAGTGACCACGTAATGGGAAGTAAATCACTCTTCAGCATTTGCATAGCATTTCACAGATTTAAATGAAATTCTGGTTGACTCTTTGTTATTTTCTTCCCTTATTCCTTCCTGTCTCTGCTGTTAAGCACAATTATCGGCATAAAAGAGGTTTTTAATACCTATTTTTAGATTGCATTCCAGCCTGGGCAATAGAGCAAGACTCCTGTTCTCTCTACCCCTTTCTCTTTCTTTCTCTTTCTTTCTTTCAAAAAAAAAAAAAAAAAAAAGAGTCACTGCAGTAGTTTATGAAGTATTTAGTAGGCCTAATAACCTTTAAAATTATATACTATTTCTTTTATAAATTCCCTTTCCCACTTTTTATGACTTCTACAGACCATCTGCAGCATGCTTTTATCAATATGAAACATTTTATCAGTATGGAACATTTATATACACATACACATGCCTCTTTATCTTCTGAATCATTCTAAAGAATATTTTTAAATCACTGGGTTACAGGAGGAGTAACTTGTTGTGATCATTCTACCACATGCTTTCTTGTGAGACAGAATTGCCTTACCTGTAGATGTTTCATATTAATTCTAATAGTGATGGTATCGGAGGCCCATCTAGAGCAGCTGCTGCCATGACACCAGCTGCAGGAGGGGGAGGTGTGTCCATGGCTGCATGTTCCAGGGAGCTGGTGGGAGCCAGGAGCTAGCAGGAGCCCCACCCTCCTGGGTGTACCTGCAGCCACCCAAGTCACAGCTGACAGATCTGGACCCAGGTCTCCCTGTGCTCCTGGGAGCTGGGAGCAAGTAGGAGCCCCACCTTCCTGGCACAGCTGCAGCCACCCAAGCCATGGCTGCAGATCTGGACATCTTTGCACTTTCCGGGGCCTGGGGACATGCCCCCTTCCCCTTCAGGATTGGAGGTATCTACTCCCACTGCCTGGCTTCTCTCTAGACCAGGTGCCCACTCCAATCTTGGAGCGAGATTGGGGCCCAGCCCAGGGACTGTCGCACCCCAGCTAGATGTGTGCACACTCAAAGCAGCTGACACACCAGCTCTTGCTTCTTTGGCCCTCTCTGGACTTTGGGCACAATGAGCAAAAGGCAAAGGCCAAGGGCAGCTTGGCACAGCCTGCAGGTGCCCCTTGGCACAAACAGCCTGGGTACCAGGAACAGCAGTAGGAAGCAGACAGGCTCTGGGGCAGAAAGTGGCAGTCCCTGGTGAAGCCCCATCTCTAAGCTGGGAAGACCTGAATCCTGAGGTCTGGGCTGCCGTTCCTGTAGAGAGAAGTTGGAACTCGGTGCTTTTTGCAGGCCTCCCCATGGCCGCCCATGAACCCATCAACATGCACTTCCTTCCCTGAAAACATTGTGGACTCAGCCAGACATGAGGAGATGACAGAAGGACCAGCTGTGGAGAGGAGCTATCCACTCCACCAGGGTCTTCTGGGTCTCCTCTCTGCTAAGAGATAAGCAAATGTTGAGATTACCAGTTGTGGAAAGAGGCTACCCACTTCAGGATCTCCTCTGTGCTGGGAGCTGCATACTCATCAGGCCACCTTGCCTGATGAGTATGCAGCTCCCAGCACAGAGGAGATCCTGAACAAACAGGAGCCACCCAATGTGGGTCTTCTCTGAGCTGTTCTGCCACTCAATAAAACAACTCTTCACCTTGCTCACCCTCCGATTGTCCATGTAGCTCATTCTTCCTAGACACAGAATAAGAACTTGGGAACTGCTGAATGGTGGGGCTAAGGGATCTGTAACACAAACAGTACTGAAATAACCCCCTTGCTTGCCATGTTGCAGTTGGCAAGAAGAAGAGAAGATCTTCAGCCCCTTTGAGATCCCAGACCTAGTAGCTCCCAAAGCCAGGGCTCTGACACCCTCTTTGGTGCTCTGTGGTTCCTGGCATCCACAAACTTCCAGGCACCACATTTTCTAGTGCTAGCTAAGATGCTTGCGGTATGCTTGGTCAAGACACTGCCTAATAGAAAGCTGGTGCCCATTCTGGTGCCTGGAGTTGCCCACCTCAATGTAACCAGCATGCCTGGCTGTGCACAGTGGCCAGACCCCATCCTTGCTCACACATCCTTTGCTGATCCACATCTGACTCACCTTTGGCAGGCATGCAATCCAGATCGGTAACGTGAGCTGAGGCAGAATGAGCTCAGTGGGCCCAAGTAAAACTCAGGCAAAGGCACCACTAGCACAGACGTTTCTGGCTGGCAAAGCAACACCCCAAGGATTCTGTAACATAGTCTGGGTAAAAATCGCATAATATTAGAAGGAATTTGTTTATAAATAACAGGCACTTACTTTCTCTGTGGAAACATATCACAACACAGCTAGAGACTCAAAGCAAATGAATCAGAGAGGGCTTATAAAATTATGCTATAAAGCATTTCTTTCATTAGGGATATTTAATATAGCTTGAGAAAACAGAATATGTAATTTATGATTAGTGTAGGATCTAACTATACAAGCAAAGTTTTTAAGCTTCCATGTCTGGCCTTAATGTTCCATTTGTTTTGTTTTCCTCTGTACATTTTTTGGCAATGTGAAGGTATATTTAGAGTTCCATTAGTCTCCTTCTAATGTTATTAAATGTTGGCTGGTTCTAAATGGCCTTTAATTATCCCTCAAATTATTTTACAATGGGGTTCTCACTAACTTGTTATGAACAAACTTTTGTGAAATTAAGATATGCTTTTCTATGCAAGAATTAGGTATTTAAAATTTTTCCATCCCAGTAGTATTATATTGAATGGCTGAAAGAAAAAAACTTTATTGCTTAAAGTTGGTTTTTTGGTAATACAACATTTAAAATGAAAAAAGAGTTAAGTCTCCTCTTCAGTGAACTAATAAATGAAGGAAGTATACATTAGGCTGATGTTGTTTTTACTTTGCTTCAGCTTTATATACATTGCTTTGGTAGAAGGTTTGGAGATTTAGGCTAAGTCAAAATGAGGTGAACATTTTGGAGGTTTAAAGTGGTAAAGCAAGTCAAGAGAAAATATACTCGGTATTTGAAGTAAAAACAAAACGAACATTCAGAGGAATTGAATTACTATTGAAATCTTTACCTCATTTTCTTTTATATGGCATAAGGGATCTTAGGAGTTGTTTTAGGGATTATCCAGTATAGATACACCAAGGCCCTGGGAGGTAGGAGGTGGTCCAAGGGCATAAAGGTAATTAGAGATTGAATGAGTTTTCATCACTCCTACTTAATCATCCTTCTTTCCTTGCAAAACATTGACTTCCTATGTATGACATTGTACATATTTATAAGAACAAAGAAAGAGAATCAAGGAAAATATTTTAATACAATTTTTAAAATAATAACCACCTACTGTAACTAAAAGAATACAGAAGTAGAATTATAATCAAGAATACTTCTTTAAAAACCCATTCATTCTTAATAGGACTTTGACAAATGACCTAATATTTCTTTCTCAATGTTTTCATCTAACTCAGTTTGTATAATAAACCTTGACCCAGCAATCCCATTACTGGGTATATATCCAAAGGACTATAAATCGTTCTACTATAAGGACACATGCACACGAATTTCTTTATTCTTTTAGCAACAATGATTGCCCATGACATTAGCTCTTTTTCTGTAATGTTTTAAACTTTTTAATTGTAAATTATTTCACATATGAAGACAAGAGAAATATAACAAACACCTATGTACCTACCATCTAGGTTTATCAAGTTTTGATATTTGCCAGATTTATATCAGACTTTCTGAGGAAAAAAGTTATTACACATAAAGGTAGACCCTTTATGTCAGTGCCGACCAGGAGGGCACAAGCCTGTTTGTCCCATGCTTATTTTTCATTGACAAACCTCAAAGCTTTGGGCCACTTTCCAAGTAGGAGCACTGTGCTGGCATTTCACTTGCATTTCCCGGATGGGTAGTGCTGTTGAGCACGTCTCCATGTGTTTATCCGTCTTGGAGCATTTATGTTATGTGAGTTACCTCTTCAAATCTTGGTCTGTATTTAGTATTGAGTTCTTTGTCATTGTGCATCTGAAGGAGATTATTATAAATTATGGATACTAAGCCTACATTGTCATATGTGTATATAATTACAATCCCTTTACCTTATCTGTGGCTTATATTTTGATGGTACTTGCAATTTTATTTAACCGAAAGATTCCATTTTCATGTAGCGAGTGACTTTGGTGGTGCTCAACTTTAGGCGTTTTCTTTCTGTTTTCATAATAAAAACATCCTCCTGTACTTTCTTCTGTTTTTAATCTTTCCTCATCACATAGAGGTGTTAATATTGTATGGTGTGAGGTGGTGTGGCAGATTTCTTAAATGGCCACGAATTCTCTTTCAACACTGCTGACCTTTGAACCTGGTCTGGCCACTCTGCCTGCTGCCTGAGCTGTTGGCCAGCCTCCCTGGCAGTTCCTGGACTTAGGAGACGCCTTTGCCAAGCTCCTGTCTCCATCTGGAGCTCCCCATAGAAGACCCCTGCCACAAAGACTTATGCAAAGGAAATGGGAAAGCAGCACCCCCTTCTCAGGACCCCCAGTCTTCTCAAAACAAAGAAAGCTCTGTGGGTCCACGCTCTGCCGCCTGCTATGTATTTAATTTTTGGACATGAGACTTCCTCCTCGTTTTATTTCCTGTCTTTTTAAATTTAATGTGTGTATTTAAGGTATACAACATGACAGGCTATGTAGTAAAATAACTACTAAGAGCAACAGGGAGGCGCATGGTGTCAGCTGACCCGTGTTTTCTATACTCAAGCAACGCTCTTGTCTCCTGGAACCCTGAATGAGAGGGAGGACTGTGGGCTGACTTCCTGCTGGCCTGACCCTGGCGCCCTGAGAGAGGACGGGGAGGCCGTGGGGGGACCATCGCTTTCTTCAGACACTTTCCTCTGCTAAAATGAGGGTGTTACTTATGAAGCTTGAGACAACAAAATGTAATTTTAAATAACAGAAAAAAGGCAGTCTTTTCTCATGTGGAACATTGGCTTGAACATCCGGACATCAAATCTGTTAAACTGATATAAACGTGATTTAGGGAAACATATCCAGTAAGTTAATGTGTTCATTTTGTTATTTTGGAAATTGACCACATCAACTGAGAGCTCTCAGGAATCCCAAAGATACTTCACGGAAGATAAATATTCCAGTAGAAAACTTGGCAACTAATAGTTTAAAAACAAATATGAAGAGCTAATAAAACCAAAAATATTAACATTGTTGATAACCAAATAAAAGCCAATTAGAACAAGGCCGTAGCCGGCCATGGGCTGAGGTGCAAGTACCTTCCCTTCTGAGGAAAGAGCCTCTGCCCAGGGCTGGGGGAAGGAGCTGAGGGGGAACGTCCAGGTGGGAGGTTTGGGACATGCACTTCCCTGTCCTAGGAGAGGCATTGAACTGGACACCCCAGGAGTCCAAAGTGAAGCAGACGTCACGGCCCTGAGTTCCATGGAGACCATCCAAACACAGAGAACAGCCGAAGGTCAAGTACGGCTGCTGTTTGTGACATGGCCGTGGTGTGGTGGGAAGTGCTGGGGACGAAGGTGAGCAGCCAGGAAGAGGGGGGGCCAGAGACGGCCTGAGCCACAGGGCACATTCAGGAGTGGGGCTGAGTGCTGAGTGCAAGGAGGTCACAGGATACACAGGCCAGGCGGGGTCGTGGACGTCTCTCTAGGGAGTCCAGATTTCACCCTCAGCACCCTGGAACCCATTGAAGGCTTTTAAACAGGTGAGGGGAATGACGTGACTTATGTCATTAAGTGGGTCCCAAGTAAATGTGCGTACTGAGATGGGGCAAGAGTCCAGTGCAGCCGGGAGCTGAGAGCTCAGCCGAAGGCGAGGATGCGGGCGGGAAGGGAGAGGGAGGTGCCAGAGGTGAGGCCCAGGTTTCCAGCTGGAGCTGCCAGCTCCTGACATGAAGATCAGGCCCCCTCTGTGGGGGCCGGTCTGTTTCCCGCTCACCTCACTCCCAGGGTGTAGCTCAGGACACCAACAGAGATCTTCCTCCTCCTCTTCCTCCTCCTCTTCTCCTTCATCATCTTCGCCATCGTAGCCTCGGTGTCCATGCCTGAGGATATGATGGTGAGGCTCATGGGATACAACTTCGTCCTCATCCTCGTCTTGGTGGCTGTGGTGCCTGTGGCTGGGGGTGTGATGTGTGTGCTCCGCTGAGTCTTCCATGTCTTCACTCTCATGGCCTCTGTACCCACGGGCCTGCTCACCATGCTTTGCTAAGA
>CAUYOR010054902.1:0-35867 GCA_963573925.1 Callimico goeldii
TGTTTGTTTTTTTCCTGTAAATCTGTTTGAGTTCTTTGTAAATTCTGGATATCAGCCCTTTGTCAGATGGGTAAACTGCAAAAATTTTTTCCCATTCTGTTGGTTGCCGATTCACTCTAGTGACTGTTTCTTTTGCCATGCAGGAGCTGTGGAGTTTGATTAGGTCCTGTTTGTCTATTTTGGCTTTTGTTGCCAATGCTTTTGGTGTTTTGGTCATGAAGTCCTTGCCTACTCCTATGTCCTGAATAGTTTTGCCTAGATTTTCTTCTAGGGTTTTTATGGTGCCAGGTCTTATGTTTAAATATTTAATCCATCTGAAGTTAATTTTAGTGTAAGGTGTCAGGAAGGGGTCCAGTTTCTGCTTTCTGCACATGGCTAGCCAGTTTTCCCAACACCATTTATTAAACAGGGAATCCTTTCCCCATTGCTTGTCTTTGTCAGGTTTATCAAAGATTGTATGGTTGTAGATATGTTGTGTTGCCTCCGATGACTCTGTTCTGTTCCATTGGTCTATATCTCTGATTTTGTGCCAGTACCACGCTGTTTTGATTACTGTAGCCTTGTAGTATAGTTTGATGTCCAGTAATGTGATGTCTCCTGCTGTGTTCTTTTTACTTAGAATTGACTCGGCTATGCAGGCTCTCTGTTGGTTCCATATGAAGTTTAAGGTGGTTTTTTCCAGTTCTGTGAAGAAGGTCATTGGTAGCTTAGGGGCCCCTTCTTTCAAGGGTTTCAGAGGGTCTTCTAAACAAAGGAAGCTCACCTGGGCAGTCTGCCTTTCCAAAGAACTGTAGTTCCTGGATGGGGAGGTGGATGGAGGCATGGCACTGGGAAGTTCTTGCCTCTGAATCCACGCCCCTTGTGGACTGGGAAGAGAAGTTAACATAGTCCTTCAATATCACAATTTTATATTTTTTCATTGATTATTTGATTAATGTTTATCTCTTCCAGTAGAAGGGTGGCATGTTGCCATGTTTTCTCCCTATTGTTTCTCTTGATCCTAAAATAGTGCCCAGCATTCAGTAGGCACTTTATTTGTTGAAAGTGGAGGGAGAGGTTAATTCTAATTTAGAAGGTGAGGAAAGACTTCACAGAGAAGGAGGCATTTGAAGTAGGCCTTGCAGTGGATTTTAGGCAGCTGGAAACAGGGCGTGTGTATTTCTGGTGGTGGGAATAGAGCAAAGTCATGGGGATGGAGTGGTGTGGGTCTGTACCACCAATTCCTTGTGGATTGGATATGAGCAGTGTGTGAGGGATCATAATGAAAAAATGAGTCATCTTTTGGTAACTATGAACCCCATTTCTGAACATAATAAAGAATGGAAAACTCTGAAATTTAGTGGAAATGAGAGATTGACATGTCTGTGGATATTTAATTTTAGTAAGGCCAAATGAAATCAAGAAAGGGAGGACTTATATATTTTAGGGGTTAAGTTCTTTTTTAAAAACATTGCTAGTGAGGAAATAGATTTATATCTTTAATCTTTTGCTTCTTTTTCTCTGGGGTTGATGGAAGAAGAAAGATGTTGACTGAAGTGTTCTTTCTTCTTTTGAGTTGCTAAGCTCGATTTGGTACTGGTTGATCCCAAGGCATTTTAGAACCTTAAGAAGCAAAAGACGTATTTTGACCCCAAACAAGACAAAGCAACAAACGACGGAAGAAAGAACATTAACTCTGGTTTCTCAGTGAGAACATGTCGATGGGAACTCTGCAGACCACGGGCTTTCTATTGGCAGCCCCTGCTCTGTAATTGAATATTTCTCTGAGCTCTAGGGTTCTTCACACAAAAGTGGTGCTGCTGTGCTCCCCAGGGCACGGTGGGACAGCTCTGCAGTAGCTCCTCCAGGCGCAAAGTTAATGTGTACATTGAGCTTAATTTGAACATCTCTGACTGAATTAAGATTGCTTTTGTGTCCTTTTTATTTGTTTACTTAATTCAAAAATGGAATTGGGCATTAGTAAATTCTCTTTCAGAGATTCTTTTAAGGAAAAAAGTCTAAGAATATGAAATCATATCTGAAAAACCTACAAGAATATATATATATATATATATTTTTTTTTTTTTGAGACAGAGTTTCGCTCTTGTTACCCAGGCTGGAGTGCAATGGCATGATCTTGGCTCACTGCAACCTCCGCCTCCTGAGTTCAAGCAATTCTCCTGCCTCAGCCTCCCGAGCAGCTGACCACAGGCACGCGCCACCATGCCCAGCTAATTTTTTTGTATGTTTAGTGGAGCCGGGGTTTCACCTTGTTGACCAGGAGGGTCTCGATCTCTTGACCTTGGGATCCACCCACCTTGGCCTCCCAAAGTGCTGGGATTACAGGCGTGAGCCACCGCGCCTGGCCAAGAAAATCTTTCCTCAGAGATTGTCTTCAGTAATAATATGTATAAAAATCATCTTTAATCAGGCTACCACAAGTAAACCCAATTCCTTTTTAATATTACGAGGGCCTTGTTAATTCTTGAATTCTACTGTACTTAGTTATATCCCTAGGACTTTTTTGACTCACATAATTTTGCTTCTTGTCTTTTTATGAAATGGCCATGTATAGATAGCTACGCCTCCCGAAAGTGTGGGGGACTTTTTATGACTTTTCCATTTTTGTCCTCCATTGGTGTTGCTATGAGTGCACCTGGCTTGATTCTAACAACGTTCCCCCACCCTTCTCTTCTGTAGGCATTAATCTTCTTTGGGAAGAGCCTTCAGATGAAATGAGCCGGTTAGTGTAGTCTGTAAAGTGTGTGCAGACCAAGTATGAGTGATGGTGACGGGAGCTCTAGCAGTCAGGATCAGGTAGGCCTGCACGTCGGAGAAAAACCCGCACCAGCACTGGCTTAAACAGGACTGATGTTTGCTTCTCACATAAAACACATGGAAGTAACGCATTTAGGGCTGGCACGGGTGTTGGCAGATTTTAAGTTTTTTTTTTTTTTTTTGAGACTGAATCTCACTCTGTTGCCCAGGCTGGAGTGCAATGGCATGATCCAGGCTCACTGCAACCTCTGCCTCCTGGGTTCAAGTGATTCTCCTGCCTCAGCCTCCCAAGTAGCTAGGGTTATAGGCATGTGCCACCACTCCCGGCTAATTTTTATATTTTTAGTAGAGATGGGGTTTCACCATGTTGGCCGGGCTGGGTCTTGAACTGCTGACCTAAGGTGATCCACCCACCTTGGCCCCCCAAAGTGCTGGGATTACAGGTGTGAGCCACCGCGCCCAACCAGATTTTATGCTTTAAAGATGGCTGTAACTCTATCTTCTGCTTTTCCTGAAGTATGATCTTGCCTTCCCTGTCCTTCCTTTTCCCAGAAGTGAGTCTGAGACCGCACGTTTGAACCTATCTTTGGAGAGCAGATCACAAAGGGCTTTACGTGGCAGGTAGATTCCAAGATCAGAAATAAGCAGATGTTGTAGAGCATCTGAGGAAGTCCAGGCCACATTGGGAAGCCGAGTGTTCTCACTTAGAGGAGTAGTTGAGATCTCAGCCATATAGTTCCAGCCACCACATCTGCATTCCAGGCAGCGGAGTTGCTGGTGCTCCAGTCACCACATCTGCATTCCAGGCAGCGGAGTTGCTGGTGCTCCAGCCACCAAATCTGCATTCCAGGCAGCGGAATGGAGTTATGAAAGAGGAAGAGTGCACTTCCTCCCTTTTAGGAAAGTTCCTGAAAGTTCTATGTAACATTTGTAGAATTTAGTGGCCAGGATTTAGTCACATGGTCAGCCCGCATCAGGGGACGCTGAAAATGGATCTTTTATTTTGGGTTGTAATGTACCTGACTACAAACTGAGCTGTTTGAGGAGGAAAAGAAGCACAGCTATTGGATTAGACAATTGTTAGTTTCTGCATTGAGAGCTTTCTCAGGGCCAAGGGCATGAGCTTTAGTGCACAGAAGCCGGCACTATTTGACTGCATTCTTGATATCTGCAAGTAATGGTTAGATGACTTTTACGTACAGTTTTTATTGTAACTGGAATTTCAGTTACGAATAATCAGGAGGCAGAGGTTGCAGTGAGCTGATTTCACGCTATTGCACTTCACTCTGGGCGACAGAGCAAGATTCCATCTCAGGAAAAAGAAAAGAGAGAGAGAGAGAGAGAGAGAGGAGAGGACCAGTTATGAGACGCTGCATTCTGGGATGTCTCGTTACTTAAGGAAGGGCCCTTACGGGCAATCTGGTATTTCTGGGTTGGTAGGTAATTAAAACACAGTGCCTGATAATGCTCCTCAAAACTTCCTATTAAAATAGCCACAAATGACCACAAAAATGTTAGCACAAAAGCGATAAACGAAGGAGGAAACAGAGTTGAGTCTATATTGACTTTTTCCTGCAACATGGTTGGGGTTAGACTTTGAAAAGCACTTCATGGCTTTATGCCTTCCCTTCACTGAACCAGAATATTATAGAGCGAGAAAACTGTGACTAAGGTCAACGTTCACCTTTAACCCTGGGACTCTGGGTCCTCTCCAGTCAGTGAATCAGGTAACTGCCTTTTACTTTCAAGACAATTACCTGCTGAACCAGTAATATTTACACGATGTTCCCTAGATCTTCTGCCATTCCCCCATGACTTTTCCCCTCTGACATCCATTGAGAGACCCATGTCCATCCAGAGTATAACTTCCAGAATTCAGTGTGGGCTGGTGTAATAAGGAAGAGGACGGGGCCAGGCATGGTGGCTCATGCCTGTAATCTCAGCACTTTGAGAGGCCGAGGCAGGTGGATCATGAGGTCAGGAGTTTGAGACCAGTCTGGCCAACATGGTGAAACCCTGCCTCACTAAAAAGACAAAAATTAGCCAGGTGTGGTGATGAAGTCTATAGTCCCAGCTACTGGGGAGGCTGAGGCAGGAGAATTGCTTGAATCTGGGAGGTGGAGGTTGCAGTGAGCTGAGATCATGCCACTGTGTTCCACCCTGGGCAACAGAGCAAGATTCCGTCTCAGGAAGCAAAAAAAAAAAAAAAAAAAAAAAAAGGGAAAAAAAGAGAGAGAGGACTGGTCATGAGGAGCTGCATCCTGGGATGTCTCATTACTTTAAGAAAGGCCCTCATAGGCAGAGCTGAGAACAGGAAGAGAGGGCAGACCAGAGCAAGCTGAGATGGGTGGTGGGTGGTGGGTGTGGCTATTTATGAACAACTCTTTGCTGAAAACCTCAGAATGCATCTGGAAGAGTCCCCCAGACTAACGCCTGGAGGCTCCACTGCAGGAGAAGAAGCTGGGCTTACTAACCTGATCCCTAGGTCTAGACAAATAGTAAACTATCTAGTCCCACGGTGCTCAGGAAGGTGATAAAGGACCCCCTCAGCTTCCCCGACTCAGTGTGCAGAGAGGCAGAGAGAGCTCATCTTATTCAGAGAGCAGTAAACAAGCAAAATTCCCCTAAACTTAATCAGATGGAAAACATTTACAAACAAAAACCTTACCCAACTGATAGCAAATATTTATTTATCTCTTCAAGGATAAAGACAAAGGAAAAGAAGTCTTATGAGTGCTTCTCAAGGCCATTGAAGATTCTGTCTAATCTGCTGCCATCCCACAAGTGCACCTACAGGCCTGTGTGATGAGAACTGATGTGCAGCATGAGAACGCACAGACACTGTGAGATTTTCAATCATCAGATATTCAATTTTGTTCTCTGCGTTCTGTTTACTAAAGCGGGGAAGCAGATACATAAAAAATGGTTTCCACAATAGGAATTGGTTATAGTTTCACAGCACTGTACTCCGGTTGTATTTGTTTGCTAGTGTAATTTACGCCCTTACCAGCCAGCAACTAGGACAACATAGAAAATATTGAACATTTGCTTTTAGATCATCTGAAAACAGAGAAACGTAAAATGAGTGTTTTATTTTTAACCAGTCACTGCACTGTCTCTACTTCTAGCCTTACAATCATCCATCCGTCTATCCATCCATCCATCCATCCGTCCATCTGTCCATCCATCCATCTGTCCATCCATCCATCTGTCCGTCTGTCCACCCATCCGTCCATCTGTCCATCCATCCATCCATCCATTTATTGCTATT
This sequence comes from Callimico goeldii, assembly GCA_963573925.1. Taxonomy (NCBI): domain Eukaryota; kingdom Metazoa; phylum Chordata; class Mammalia; order Primates; family Cebidae; genus Callimico; species Callimico goeldii. The sequence goes on from CAUYOR010054902.1 coordinate 6,029, forward strand.
ATGTGCACTAGCTTTTAACACAGATCAATAGAATTTACTTCATTACTATTCACTTTATGTGTAACGTTCAACATTTCTACTTGACGATGCGAAGAAGATGATTGAAGTAGAGACTTACCATTTACTAGATGTTATCCTAGGTGGTTTACACCCTTCTGTGTTTTTAATCCCAACAGAACTATGAGGTAGGCATTATTAATTGCCCTCAGTTGATAAATAAGGAGAGGTGAAGTTAAATAAGTCCCTACAGTCAAGAAGGGGTGGAACTGGGACTTGAACACAGGACTCTGACTCTCAGGACTACAGCCTTTTCCAAATACTAGCTATAATCCTTCAGTTTTGAAAATTTTCAGTTAATAAGGACAGTGAATGTGCACATTATACTCTATGTTTTGTAAAGGATGTATCATCTGCATCTGCTTCTCTTGGCATCCCCAGGAGTAGGTATTAGTGATCTTGGCCTCATGCATAGGTATCCTCATATCAAATCTAGTGTTCTTCCCACTGTGGGAAATCATAGCAAATGCTGTTAGAGCTCACCCTATCCATTCAAGCCTTACCATTTCATGGTAGACCAACCGAACTCAACTGCCAGTCTCACATCCTATTCACGGAGGGCTTTCACTGGCTGCTGGAGCCGATCTACCTACATGCTGAGCAGACCTAAATTACCAGGCCATTAACAGGAAAACCTCCTGTTTCCCCCACAACATCCCTCGACCAATCACTAATGGCTGTTGGTGTATACATACCCTACCTCCCTCACCCCGGATGGGATAATTCTGACTGTGTGATCTTCACCCGGGTTTTTTCTTCCTAGCAGTGTTAAGATTCAGTTGCTCACAGGGGTAACCTGCTTGGTGACACATCCTTTATTATCTGTCTTCTCCTCCCTGTCTCGAGTCCCCATGCCCCTACTGGTGTTTTCCTTCACCTATCAAATAAATTACTTGCACTCAAATTCCTTGTCTCAAGCTCTCCTTATGGAAGAATCCAAACAAAGACTATTGTATTGTGTGACAGTCCTTATATGTTTTATCTGATACTTCAGGGCTCTGTTATTTTATCTCTCTTCTCCCCAGCCACACTGAAAGCAGGATGAACACACCTTTTCCTTCATGATCCTTAGGCTCTTGTGTGCTTTGGATTCCAGTGGGATGTCAATGAGGTCTCCCTAAGTACTGTCAAGATAAACCTCAGTCTGAATTTCGTTCTCACACCAAGTTGAATATTAGCTACAGTCCTTCAGTTTTGAAAATTTTCAGTTAATAATGACAGTGAGTATGCATATTATACTCTATGTTTAGTAAAGAATGTATCATCTGCATCTGCTTCTCTCCCCATCCCCAGGAGTAGATATTAGTGATCTTGGCCCCATACATAGGGATCCTCACGTCAAATCTAGTGCTCTTCCCACTGGTGAGTATTCCACGGTCTACTGTGGGAGACGTCTGGGGCCAGGGCTGGGCTCATGATTCAAAGCTGCTGTGGATTTTGGTGCACTCACGTGGCCCTTACCAATGAATCATTCATTCAGACTCCGAAGTGCGTGCTGTCTTGAGATACTTGACTGTCTCTTTGAGTGCAGGTCTGGTCACCCATTCGAAGTGGTGGCCGTCTTGAAAGCAGCAGCTGTCTCTCCTTGATTTCTCCTGGCGCTGCACATTTGCAGGCACTTCTCATATGCTTGTGTTTTGAAGTGTATATGCTGTTTTTGATTTATAAATTATTCCTCACACGCGATGTGTTTCCCCTTAATATCTTTGTCACAGCTGGAATAGTTGCTTATTTATTACATTAAAAATTAGATTGAAGTTCTTTAATTCCAACTTTGTGTTAGAACTAAATTCAGACTGAAGTTTATCTCGACCCTACTTAGGGAAAAAGAGGTCCTGCGGAGTTACCACTGGCATAAACGAGCTCGTCCAGGAAAGACTTACCTACGTAATAGAAGCTTTTGTTTTAATTGCTTAAGCTATTATTTCACATATGCCAGATGAGCAGATCAGAGACTTACACTTTGTTACAGTGATTACAAATCATTCTTTTCTATCTCTAACCCAGAACTTTTACCGGGTGACACTGGTGTTTGAATGAATGAACACTGGAGGCTTCGTTCACTGGCTGGGGTGTATGAAACGTCTCTGCAATCCCTTCGGTGTCACCCTGGACTGCCTTACTGGAACCTGGACTCTGTCTTGTCATTTTATCTGTGTGTTCTCAGAGAAGAAGGGAGTACTGGTTAAGCGTGAAACTTCCCATCACACCCACGGGGGTTGTAATAGGCACTTTCTGGGTGGCTGCCCAGCTCACAGTGATTCAACCTGCCCTGACCCGCAGACGTGGACTCCCAGCTGCCGTGTCTGGACCAATATGACCTTGTTTTCTTGGCAGTGGCTACATTTTTTCAGTGGTATCCTATGAATGTAAACTGGGCCACTTACATCTCTCTCCTGGGAATTTTGGAATTTTGAGCTAAAAACAGTGGACCAGGGAATCATAAAGATTGAGGGATGTTAATTCTAACATTCCAGAGGAGTGGTTCCCAGTCCCGGGCTATGCACTGAAATCAGCTGCAAAGCTTTTAAAATACACTCATTCAAGGGCCTACCCCTTGAGATTCTGATGTAATTTGTCTGAGAGCAGCCAGTGTATTACTTTTTTTTTGAAGTTACCCATGTGATTCTATATGTAATCAACGTTGAAAATCAATGCTCTACAGGAAATTACCCTTCAAGCCCCCAGAGATGTACGAAATCCTTCCAATGTCCTTCCAGTAAATCCATTCTTCCCTTTTCCCCTCTCACATCTCTCTGAATCCAGCCAGAGTTTGTATTTATTCCTTATTACTAGAAGAACCTTAATATTGATGATATTTGTGTCAGGATTATCATCTTTGGAGTTCTTGGTGTTTATGCGGCTAATTAGCCACATGACTCCCTATTTTGCCATTATGCATCTGAGTTTTTTTAAAATTGCTATTTGGGCTGGGCATGGTGGCTCATACCTGTAATCCCAGCACTTTGGGAAGCTGAGGCAGGCAGATCACTTGAGGTCGGGAGTTCGAGACAAGCCTGGCCAACATGGTGAAAACTTGTGTCTACCAAAAATAAAAATATTAGCCGGGCGAGGTGGCACGTGCCTGTAATCCCAGCTGCTCCAGAGGCTGAGGCAGGAGAAGGCTCCTGAACCTGGGAGGCGAAGGTTGCAGTGAGCCGAGACTGGGCCACTGCACTCCTGCTTGTGCAACAGAGTGAGACTCTGTCTCTCAAAAAAAAAAAATGCTATTTGGGGTAGCAAATATTTTCTCCAATATTTTCTTTTTCCTTTTTAAAAAAATTAATTGAGATATTTAGTAGATGATAGTGCAAACTGTAATTTCATTTGAATACAAATGTATGCACATGTTTTTAACAAGTTATCTAGCAGTTATTATGAACAGCCTCAAGGACCCTAGAATTAGAATGGAAAATTATGTGGCTGGAATTTAATCCTACCAATCTTGCTTGCACTTTAGAGAATAGCATCCATTTCAAATCAGAGTCACAAACTCCAAAAGACCAGTGGAGTGGGAATGAGGAGTGGGCAAGAGAGGTACACACAGGGTTGAAAAGAAATACAGCTCTTTAGGAAACCAAAATCAGATGCATTATTACAGCCTAGGACAAGGAAAGGTCTATGGCTTTTAAAAAATGGCTTTTCTTCCAGTACCATACAAGTCTTACAAAGAAACGTGGGACAAGTTGACGGATTTGAAAGGACAGATTACATTTTCAGATACCTTCATCTGCAAACAAGTGACCCTTTCCTTTGGGGATTCAGCAGCGAAGTTTCTTTATTTAGCCCAGAAGCTAAGTGTTGGATTTGAAAATACAGTTTATTTTATAGAATTCACCATTATCAACAGCAGGCACCTGCTGCTCTGCTAACTGCCCCTGCCTGGCCAGGTTTCCCCTCCCCCGTGCAGACCCTGCGCAAGGAGGAGTCATGCAGCCCTCCTGCTTTGAAGTGAGATGAGTTCTTCTGATTCTGCTATGAGCTCATTCTTGTCAAACTCTTCCAGACCCGACAGGTCTTGAAATCGATGTGAAAATCTCCTCTGCAAGTTCTTGGTGGATTAAGTCTTCGACTTGACTGATGCTCATGCTGCTGCAGGCGGTCCTCACAGGCTTGGCGGCACAGCCGGCGTTTATGAGCCCTTCTGTGCTGGGATTGGTGCTGGCGAGGTCCAGGGCCTCCTGCTGGATCTTCATGGTTAGTGATGTGCTGTCGTTTCCATCAGGTGCTTCCCGTACCTCTTCTTGAGACTTGGGTTCCAGGAGGGCTGCACCTTGTACTTTTTGCCACTGTCAGCTCCTGCTCGATCTTCTTCTCCAGGAACTCAGGGTTCTGGCTTCCCATCTTGTTGGAATTCACTTGGGGCGGCTGACAAAATATTATGGAAACTATTTAGGGAAAGTTATAGGTCAGTCTCAAACCTTTTGGAAGGCCGAAAGGTTTTACTGCACCAGGCTGAAGGCTGCTGACCAGTTTGTTAAGTTAGGGAGAAGATAGGGACAAGGCTTTTCCAGTTAAGTCTGTTTACCTTACATCCCTTTGTCTCCACTCCACTGTTTACTCATGATAATTTTGTGCTCGTAGCCCTCTCCGGGGAGGATCAAAAGGGAATTACCTGTTAACCGTATTTACTCTGGGACCCCGGAAACTAAAGCTTTTGTCATTCATATAACCACTCTTTTAAACATGTTAATTATCCACAAGTGTGTTGACTTGGAACCTCTGTTATGGATAAATATATGGATGGACATGGGGTCTTGGTTGATTGGTTGCATTTCACCCTCTGAAAGTAGCCAACGGCCATTCCTAGCCCACTTGAATCAGTGTAATGGGGTGAGAGTGCATTCATTCATCCATCACTGAGTCAGGGTCTGCAGGTCAGACCTCCGCAGGTGGTAACTGATGTCTCGGGTGGTGACCCCAACGTGATCAAGGGCACAGGTGGGGCCCTGTGTGAAGAAACCAGGCGTCTCACCATCTCCGCTGTGTCCTGCAGCTGCTGGATGGCCTCCTAGGGGTCAGGCCACCCTTGTCAGTCTTACCCCTCCCACCCCAAACAGCTTCCTGGATACCTAAACACTGATTTGGTTGCTGTTCCAGTGTGCGCTTCCAGCCCCTTCCAACATTTCTTAAAGAGTATTTCATTTCTCTAAGGTTTTCAGGCACTCATTCCTCTTCCCTTATTTTTGCTTCATATTTTTATGTCTGTATAATTCTTGTCCTGTTGGCCAGATTGTATCTTTTGAGAACGAACAGTAAGAATGGAGTGCCTTGAATTTGCACTGGGTGAGCTGGATTTAAAAATTTTCTCTTTACTCTGTAACCCCCATTTCGTGTCTGTGTGTATTTTAGTAAGAATGCAGTGCCAGCCTCACACCTTAATGCATTTATTGTAAAATGTCTCATTTACCTGTCCTCCTTTTTTTGGCTGTTTTTCTTCTTCCTTTTTTGCACCTATTTGCTCCACTTGATTCCAAAGAGATGAGAAACAATTTATCTGAGCCTTTGTGGTTGCTTATTGTCAGTCTGAAAAACAATTGCCAATGAACTGTATTGATTCATATCATTAAACACACGTGGACTCACACATACACACACAATCAAATTTTAGTGTGACCAAATTGCAAAATATGTCTTCAGCACGGTTGCCTTGTCAGTGACCAGCTGACACTGCTGATACAGACTCAGCAGACGTATGCTCCTCGGCTGTACTGACCAGCTGGCATATGGCACCATGCTGGCACAGGTTCCTGTCAGTCAGCCTCACAGGCATGCCATTCACCCAGAATATTAGAACCAAAGGGAAGATTTTTTTCTTTGCAAACTGTTAGCAGAAGTGACCTTTCACAATGGCTTAAGATAATTTTGTAAGTGTGAGGGAGATCCATTTATTAGCATAAGTTATTCAATAGCCTTATTTAAGGCCAGAACCCAGTGATTTTTAATTGAAAATATTGGCTGTGAATTGCTGGAAGGTTTAATAATGTTATCCCTGTCTTGAAATTCCATTACACAGGATTGAGTCAAAGAGCGTCTGTGAGTCACCTGAATTTGTCTCCTGGCCAGCTGCACATTTGATTTTCAATCATGGTTCTGCCTTGGACCCGAGGAGAGGCCCACGGCTGTTCTCAGTCCTAGACCTTGTCATCCTCTCTAGTTCTGTTTTAATGATGAGGGACGGTAAACTGGGCTGGAAATTGAGAGATTAATATCTGGATCACATGTCTACCACAAGGAGTTGCAAGACCTGTGATTAGAGAGCCTGGGACTTGATGATAATTCACTGAAAAATGGCCATACCATTTATCTCCATGTCACCCAAAGATGTCCAGCATTTAGGATTTATCATTCCTTTAGTACAACAAACAAAACAAATACATTCTAGGCCAAATCCACGTCTGGTTGGGAATCCTGGGTTCGACTGTTGCCAGCATAGTTTTCTTCGGCTTCCTACTCTTCATTTCCTGCTTCTGTTAAAGTCTTAGTCCCTGTCTACATCTCACCTCCTGGCTATTTTTTCCCTTCTGTTTTTATCATTGACTCTGTATATAGAAGACAAGTTTGTCTTTAATTTCCCACCAGATATCTTTTACCCAAGACAGTGTATCTTGCAGATTTTTGCTGAAAGTCTGGCATAAAGCGTGTGTGTGTGTGTGTGTGTGTGTGTGTGTGTGTGTGTGTGTATGTGTGTGTTTATGTGTGTGTGTGTGGGGTGTGTTTGGGTGTGTGTGCATGTGTGTGTGTGTGTGGGGTGTGTTTGGGTGTGTGTATGTATGTGTGTGTGGGGTGTGTTTGGGTGTGTATGTGTGTGTGTGTGTGTGTGTGGTGGTGCTAGAGGTTGAATTGTGTGCTCCCCCAACCCCAAATTCATGTGTTAATGTCTTAATCTTTAGTACCCCGGAATGAGACTGCATTTAGAGATAAAGCGTTTTTAAAGAGGTAATTAAAGTTAAATGAGATAACTGAGATGGGCCCTCATTCAATATGGCGTGTGTCCTTATGAGAAGGGAGATTGGGACATGGGCACACACAGAAAAAAGAATGTGTGTAGCCCCAGGAAGAAGCCATCTCCAAGCCATGGAGGGAGGTCCCAGAAGAACCCGACCCTGCCAACGCCTTCATCTTAGGCTTCCGGCCTCCAGATTTCTGAGAAAGCTGATTTATGTGGTTGAAGCCACTCAGTGTGCGGCAATCTGTTATGGCAGCTCTAGGTGCCTAATACAGTGGGGTGATCTCGGAATAGAACACTGCGTGGGAAACAATTTAAAATCGAAGAGTAGCCATCTCTATTGTAAAGATCTTTTGTCTTCTCTCACCAATGAAAATTTCTCATGGCCAGTTTTTCTTTTTAAGATCTGGTCTTTTTTTTTATGTTGTTAGTGTCTTTCTTTTCCTTTCCTTATCTCCTCTCGGTTCTCTCTAAGGAGGAAGAACTCTGAAATACGTGAAGGAGGAATGGGATGTTTTTGGGAAACACGTAGCTAGATGGGGGAAACGGAGGAGTTCACACGCATGCTTGGGGATCGGACAGGACTGGCGGTTCACATCCTGGCCCTGCCACCTCCCAGCTGTGGATTCGGGATAGATGACCGAACCTTTCCATTCATCCGGTCTTTATCCGTAAGTTGACGATTGTGCTGGCACTTACTGGGCCGTAAAACAGTGCAGGTAGAACACTTAGCAGAGTGCTGAGATCAACAAATACACACTGCTGTCATTAAGTCACCATCCCCCCAAGGGGTGCATTCATGCTGGAGAAAAAGGATGGTACATTGAAGAAGGTGCCCGAGCAGCCTGTGTGTGAACACGAAACATGATCACATTCCCTTCAGTATAGCAATGGGCAAGGCAGACCCTTCTCTTTGGATGAATGCCATCTCTTTCTCTCTCTGTGTTTTGAAATGGGGTCTGCTGTCTTCACGTCTTGGAACACCTCCTGTTCAGTTGCCGTCAGGTTCTTTGAGGGCCTGGTAGCACCAACATGAGTCAAGACAAAGGAGCCACTGAACGGATGTCTTAAGTTTGCCTATAGAACAGATCAAGATGTCCTTCTGTCTCACAGGTGCTCCATCCCATTTACGAGGTAGGAGAAGAGAAAGGAGTCTGGGGCACATATTTCAGTTAATAATGAACAATGTTCGTGCCTATTTTAGGTGACCTGGTGTGGTTGTAAACAGTAGGATGAGACTCAAGAATACAGACATTGGACCCTTTTCACCTTTACCACAACCAATGTAAATCTTTTGTTGTTATTCGGGCATAAGTAGAAACAGCCTATTCTAACTACACTGCTGGCATCAGCTCATTTCAAGACAGACGAGTTTGTAACTTTGCAACCCTCATGGCTGGGATAAGCCTCATTTGTGACTCAAGAATAATGGGTAAAACTGTCGAGAAGCCAGCAGCTAGAGTCGTCTTCCTTAAAGATGACACCTCAATTACCGAGGGCAAGAGAATTCCCAAGTCACACCAGTCTGTGGCCATTAGGGATGGAAGCTGTACAACAGTGTCGATACATTTTGGCATTTAATCTGATTTCATCTCCTTTGAAAGCTTTCCTTTTATATGTAGTTAATAAAAGGCCTCATGGAGAAAATGCCATTCAGGCCTTGACTTTTTGTCTAATGTGAATCCTTACAATTTCTCACACAGAGCTTTTAGGGGGTAGTTATTAATTACACACATTATAGATTATACAATCAATATGACTGAATTCATCTAAATGATCCCATAATTTGATCACAGAGTAATTCAGTTAACAAGGCAGAAATAACTTTTAAATGATCTCTAATTACCACCTAACCACCAGATGTCAGTTTTTAAATGCAGGTCACAGATCAAAAGGCATTTTTTTACAATTGTAGGGGAGGGAGTGGTGCCTGGTGAGGGAAGTTCGCGGCACATGACTTCCTGGGGAGCGTGCTGGGAACCACAGCAGAGGGGCAGGACCTTCATTTAGGTTTGAACAATGCAGACGAGAGGATGGAGTTTCTGTACTTTGTATCGTAGTCATACTCTGGGGTGACGTTGCCCAGTGTATGCCTGGGCCCCAGAAACCGTTATAAAAGTTCCTAATATATGCTGGGTTGAATCGAATGTCCTGTGGAAGTGCTGCTTTACGGGTGACGGGAGTGGCGGTGCAGTGCGTGTGTAGGTCAGCAAGGTTCCCCTGCTTCTCTCCATCTCTTTCTCTCAGCAGTGTGATCACACACAGAATAGCCAGGGGACTGCCTCACTTTCCAGCAGTCCCTCAATCCAATTACAAAAGAGAATTCTAAAAGCTGACTGTGTGTTCTTATTTCTCAAATATGTCCAGATATTGACATTTCAGTGGCTAATGAGCAATGCCAGCTTTTTCTTATTCCTTTTGAAACAGGAGCTCACTCTGTCACACAGGCTGGAGTGCAGTGATACAGGAACATGGCTTACTGCAGCCTCAACCTCTCTGGGATCAAGTGATACTCCCGTCTTAGCGTCCTGAGTAGCTGGGACCACAGTCACGCTACCCTGCCCAGTTAATTTTTTGTAGAGATGGAGGTCTCTCCCTGTTGTCAGGCTGGTCGCGTAAGTCCTGGGCTCGAGTGATCAGCAAGCATCAGCCTCCCAAAGTGCTGGGATTACAAGCGTGAGCCACCACGCCTGGCCTATTATTTTCACTGTCGTAATTCTATCTGATAAGTAGATAATCTGCTTTGTGAAGGTGCATCCTTCCCCAGCCCCTCTACTGGATCAAGAAAGCCATTGTCATGGGCATGAAAAAAGATGCAGCCTTGCCATACACGCTTTGTTTTGTGAAGCTGGCCCTCATGGGTAAATGGATGTGTAGCCTGACTTTCAGGCTCACTGGGATGTTTTGAAAAGCCTGCATTTCAAAGGTGCAGAGTGGTGTGGTGAACAGAGGCATTGTGGTCTGTGACGTTGCAGAGACCTGGGTTTTAGTCACAGATTTGCTAGTACTAGTACCATTAGTACTACTGCTACTAATTATTATTACTTGCCTTGGGCAAGGTGAGTGGAGGGTAAAATGTAGATGGTAACACCTCTTTCCTAGAGTTATTGTGAAGATTATATGAAATATGGGTGCTAAAGTTCTGGTACTTGGTAGGTCACCTGCTGAAACACTGAAACTACCTTTACTTCTGAGATTTTAAAAAAAACTGGCTGAAATCAGTTGGAAGCAATATGGCCAACCAGTCTGTACAGAATGAACTTGCTGATGTCACAGCCCGAATTTCCACCATGTTCTATACTAACTCCTCCTGAATTGCATGAGGTAGCATGAAGACATAACTGTGCATACCCGAGAACTTTCTAGACTTCTCCTTTCTCTCCACCATCACTTAGCAATCTCAGAACCCACCCCCTGAACCTTTTCTAATAAAGTTACTGCCTGAGACCCAGCAAGGGGAGACAGATTTGAACTGCACTCCTGTCTCCTTGTTAGTTGACCTACAATAAACGTTTGTCTTTTCTCAAAACCCTGGTGTCATAGTATTCGTTTCTAGTGCACAGACAGCAAGCCCCTTTTGCTCAGTATAACAGGAACTTGCGGCTGTCCCACCATCAAGCATCACTATCAACATCTTCCACCATCACAATCAATCTCAGTCCCGGGAGCAGAGTCAGTCAATTCCTGAATCACTCCTTCATTCTGTTCCATCTTGTAAACCAGTAGTCCCCAAACCTTTTGGTACCAGGGGCTGGCTTCACGGAAGCCAATTTTTCCATGGATGGGGGGTGGGTTGTGGGGAAGGGATGATTTTGGAGTGAAACTGTCCCCCCTGAAATTATCAGCCATTAGTTAGGTTCTCATAAAGCACAGGCAACCCAAAGCCCTCGCATGTCAGTTCACAATAGGCTTTGTGCTCCTGTGAGAATCTAATGGAGCTGCTGATCCGACAGGAGGTGGAGCTCAGGTGGTAATGCTGGCTGGCTCACCCGCTGCTCACCTCCTGCTGTGCAGCCCAGTTCCTAACAGGCCAGTTCCAAACTGGGTCTGGGCCTGCTCACAGGGGTTGGGGATCCCTGTTCTAAGCCATTCATGTTCTAGCTATAGAAGAACCTTGCCCTTACTGCAGGAGTATGCCTCTGTTCCACTCTATGGTTGCTTAGCAACTGTTTGCTACCCTAGTTCCCTCCCTCCCTCTGTTTGTTCATTCGTTCCTTCCTTCCTTCCTTCTCCTTCCTTCTCTTTCCTTCCTTCCTTCCCTCCCTCCTTCCTTCCTTCTCCTTCCTTCTCTTTCCTTCCTTCCTTCCCTCCTTCCTTCCTTCTCCTTCCTTCTCTTTCCTTCCTTCCTTCTTTCCCTCCTTCCATCCTTCTCCTTCCTTCTCTTTTCTTCCCTCCCTCCTTCCTTCCTTCCTCCCTCCTTCCCTCCTTTCCTTCCTTCCTTCCTTCCTTCCTTCCTTCCTTCCTTCCTTCCTTCCTTCCTTCCTTCCTTCCTTCCTTCCCTCCCTCCCTCCTTCCTTTCTCTATGTTTTAGAAAAAGCCACATTCTTTCTTTAGAGAGAGCTATGCTGAACTCAAACTCCTGGGCTCAAGCAATCCTCCCACCTCAGCCTCCCAAGTAGCTGGGACTACAGGCATGTGTCACCATACCCAGCTTGCTTTGTCTTTGACAGTAGCTATGTATATAATTGATCCTTTAAGTCAGAACAATGCAAATTTGTTCATGAACAGTTATCACCAATACACAAATAAACAACTTTAAATAATTTATCCTGTGTTTAAGGGCTTATTTTAAATTCAAAGAGATAATGCAATATAGTGATCAAGAAGAAGACTAGGTTGCCTAGGTTCAAAGGTAGCTACAATTTTAAACAAGATAATTAACCTTTCTGATTTATGTTTCATCATACATAAAGTGAGTCCTGACTTGATATGTTGTGTGACTTAAATATGATAATATATGTAAAGAGTGTAGCCTTTATTATTACTACTACCTCTATATTCTTTTCCTCAATTTAGTACAGTTACAGCTGTCAATAATGACATTTATTAGATTGGGAAAGCAGCTTCCCATAGCCATTTATTATACAAGTTTCCTCTTCTCCTTTCCCAGAACTTAGTGAAAAAAAACTCCTTAAGAACTCTTTATTAATCTCAGAATATTTATTACGTAAGAAACGTAGCAACTTAATTGCTTTGTAGTCTGCTTACTGGAATATCTGGCATACATATTTTTTGTTTTTTATTAAACTGTAAGCTTCCTGTATCTGTCAGTATGTTTAAATGCAAGAAGTAGAAATAACTGACTGATAAATCAGAAAAAATGTTTAAAAAGAATATTGGGAGACTCACAGGGGCACTAATAAAGCTAGAGAATAACTTCAAAGCCCCAAAGCTATGCCTTTAGGAAAAAGACCCCAAATCACAGCATACCAGCCTACAGAGAAAATAACCCAGTGGCTGCCATCGCTACCATGCACTGGATGCTACAGGTGTGTTCTGATCAGACCTTGAACTCCCTGTGTTGAGAGCTTGCTTTGCAATCAATGCTGTCCTCCAAAGTCCTATGCCTCTGCTGCTCTGTGAGCAGCACACTGGATGCATATGCAGAGCCACGTAACTTATGCTGGAGGATGCGTGCTGGTCACAAGCTTGTGAGTCATTCACAAACAAGGCAGGGAATTGAATGTTCTGGCTTTAAACTTACAAAGGTGGGATTTAAGAGGTCAAAAATTCCTAGATTATTAGAACTGTTTTGAAAGGAGCTGAGCAGATAGAAAACAATAAATTTCCTGTTTACTCTCCATCTTTCTGTATGATTAACAGTTAATGGTTTTATAATCGGTGATGCTAAGTTCTAGAAGCAATTGCAAAATTTTAGGTGAATAAAATAGTTGCATCACACACAAATTCTTGAGTGTGTTTGAATTGCTTGAGTATTGTTTGAACTGCATAATAGTTAACATTTGTGTCAGTTTGTGAGCCATGGGGTACTAGATTAAACATGATTTCTAGATGTGCCTGTAAAAATGTATCTGTACGTGATTGGTATTTGAATTGGTGGACTCAGTATAGATTGCCCGCCCCAGTATGATTGGGCATTATCCAGTCTGGTGAGGACCTGAATAGAAATAAAGGTGGAGAAAGTAGGAATTCACCCCTTGTTACCTTGTTTACTGCTAGAGCTGAGACATCTCATCTTATCTCCTGGCCTTTGATTGGGGATTTAAACTATTGGCTTCTCCGGATCTCAAGTCTACTGAGTTATACTGCTGGCATTCCTGAGTCTCTAGCTTGTAGATGGTTGAGCATGGAACTTAGCATCCATATATACTTACTAAAATATGTATCTCCTAATGATTGTGTTTCTCTGGAGAACCCTGACTAGTACAAACTGATATTAGTGTCAGCATTTGAATGCTAGGAAACAGCACTTTGTTATATAACATGTAGAGTATTTTACATGTATGAACAATACATTCAAAGTTCAGTTTTTTTTTTTTTTTGTTTTGATTGCCTCAACTGAAGCCATTTAGGAAAATCTTTCAATGGTTAAGTTAACTTTTGTGGAGTTTTAAGTTTCTTTACTTTTGAGATCCATAGTTCAAAAGCCACAAGAAGGGTGTCAGTGACGAGTCTCTTTCCCATTCCTGTCTACCAGCAGCTGAGTACCACTCCCTTTCAGGCAGCCTATGCTAGCAGTTTCTTGTGAATCCTTCCAAAGAATATATAGGTAAATACCATGTTCTAGACAAACTGTAGTATCCTATTATATTGTTCTATACTGCTTTGCTTTTGTCACATACCAATATAGGTTGTATGCTATTCCGTGTCAGTAAAAACCCTGCTCCTCATTATCTTATAGAGTGCACAGTATTCCATTGTATGGATGCACCAACACTTTTAAAAGCAATTTTCTAATGTTGGACATTTAGGTCTTTCAAATTTTTCTGTTAGTAAAAATGTTAAAAATAATAAATGTAAGTATTGAAAAGACTCATAAATAGGTCTTTGATATGCATATGAGTTACCTATTGGAAGCTAAATTACCAATCAAAACATGTTTGATTTGATAACTATTGATAAATTGCCTTCCATTGGGGTTATACCGATTTACACTGTCACTACTCATGTATGAGAGTATCCTTTTACTCTTATCTTTGCCAACACAGCATGTATTCAGACTTTCTGAGCTTTGCTAGCCAAATAGGCTGTGTGTGTGTCTGTGTCTGTGTGTGTGCACGTGTGTGTGCGTGTTTCAGTCTGGCAATAGTCTTTTGATTTCACGTTTACAGTTGTTTGACAATTGTCTTCTTCAGTTAAAAAAAAGCATTTTTTTAAAAGAAGATTTTTTATTTTACTTTTGTGTAGCCAGATTTGTCAATCTGTCAAATTATGTCTTCTGACTTTTATGTTTTGTAATTAGATTAATTTTTTTCCTAGGCATATACAAGGAAACTCAAGAACTACTAGATAAGCCAAATAAATCCAAATATGGTGTGCATGGGAGGCCATCTCTTACTAATGCATCTCTTCCTTCTCTTTAGAAGTCTTCAATAGCTTTACATTTCTTCTTGGACTGTAATAGAAATTCAGATTTATGCCATAGTCCACATTGTTGTTCATGATGATTTCTCCAGCCTCACTGGCACACCTTGCAGACATGCCCCAGTTATCATATAACATTTTACTAATCTACAAAATTTATTTTAGTGTCTCAAATTTCCACACTCTCTCTTGCTCTAGCCTTTGTACAATGTAAATTCCCTTGTTTGAAATATTTGGCTTGCTTTAATTCTCTTTATTCAATAATTCCTGCTTATTCTTCTTGTAATTTCCTCTGGGAACTTCTAAAATTTCACTCCCAAGTCAAGCTTATGTGCCTTTCCTATGGCTTCCAATGGCATCTAATTCAATTCTGAGAGAAAATGATGAGGTTAGCATATTCCCTGAGAGAAGAGATTACTGGTGATCTTGTTCAATATTTTTTAGTAACTTTTTAATTTCATATTTTATTTCATTTTTGAGATATAGTTTATATACTGTAACATTCACCTTTTTAAAGTATTTTGATTCATTGACTTTTGGTACATGCACAGAGTTATGCAACTGTCACCACAATAAATTTTACCACATTTTTATAACCCCAAAAGGAAATTCTGTACCCTTAGCAGGCACCCACTCATTTTCTTCCACTACCTCTGCCAACTAATTAACTTTCTATCCCTGTAGATTTTTGCCTAGTCTGGACATTTCATATAAATGGAATTATATATGTGGTCTTTTGTGATTTGCTTCTTTCATTTAGAATAATGTTTCGAGATTCATCCATGTTTGTCATTGCTTTTATGATTGTGTAATATTCCATTGTATGAACATATCATATTTTGTTTATACATTTTTCAGCTATGGAACTGTGAGTTGTTTCTACTCTGGCTATTATGAATAATGCTGCTATGAACATTCAGTACTAGTTTTTGTAGCATGGGACATACTTTTTTTTACTACTTATGAGTATATAGCTAGAAGTGGAATTGCAGAGTGCATTAGTCTGTTCTCATGCTATTGATAAAGACATACCCAACGCTTGGCAATTTAAAAAATAAAGAGGTTTATTAGACTTAAATTCCATATAGCTAGGGAGGCCTCACAATCACTGTGGAAGGCAAGAAGGAACAGGTCACATCTTACGTGGATGGCAGCAGGCAAAGAGAAAGCTTGCATAGAGAAACTCCAATTTTTAAAACTGTCCTATCACGTGAGATGGATTCATTACCCTGAGAACAGCACTGGAAAGACCCACCCCCATGATTCAATCATCTCCCACCAGGTCTCTCCCACAACACTGGGGAATTATAGGAGCTGCAAAATGAGATTTGGTTGGAGACACAGAGCCAAACCATATCAGATGGTAACTTGTGTAATCTTTTAAGAACTGCTTAAGCATTTTGCCACCATGCACTGCCACACATTTCCACCATGAGTGTACAAATGAGTTTCTCTACATCATCACCAAAACTTGTTATTATCTGTCTTTTTAAAAATTATAGCCATCCTACTGGGTGTAATGTTATGTTTTTTTGATTATTTGAATTTATCTGATGGCTAATCATGCACATTTTACATATGCTCACAATATCTTTGTATCATTTTTAGAAAAATGTTTTTGCTCATTTAAAAATTAGGTTACTTGTCTTTTTATTTTTGAGTTTTAAGAGTTCTTTGTGTGGTCTAGATATGAGTCTTTAATTAGATAATAATTTGCAAGTATTTCTCCAATTTTGTGGGTTGCCTTTCCACATTTTTTCTGTTATCTTTTGAAGCACAGATGTTTTTAATTTTGATGAAGTCCAAGTATATATTATTTTTTGGTAGCTTGTGATTTAAGTTTCATAACTAAAAATCCAAGGTCATAAAGATTTACACCTATATTTTTTTTTCTAAGAGTTTTGTAGTTGTAACTCTTATAATTAGGTCCTTCACCAATTTAAAGGTGGCATATGTAATGGACTAAATGTTTATATCATTCCAAAATTCATACGTTGAAGTTCTAACCCCCAACATGATGGAAGTGGGGTCTTTGGGAGGTAGTTAGGTCATGGAGGCAGAACCCCTATGAATGGGAGTAGTACCCTTATAAAAAGAGATCACGAGGAAATCCTTCCCTTTTGCCTTGTAAAGGCACACAAGATGTTTGCCGTCTACAACCTAGGAGAGGGCTCTCACCAGAACCTGACCTTGCTGACCCTCTGATCTTAGACGTTCCAGCCTCAAAAACTATGAGGAATAAATTTCTGTTATTTATAAGCCACCCAGTACATGGTATTTTGTTACAGTAAGCCAGAAGGGACGAAGACAGTAAAGGTCCAACTTATTCTTATCCAGTTGTCCCTGCACAATTTGTTGAAAAGGCTATCCTTTCTGCATTGATTTGTTTGGGCAGCCACATGGAAAATCAATTGACTGTAAATGTATGAGTGTATTTCTGGACTCTTAATTCTATTGCATCTATCTATCTGTCTGTCTGTGCCAATACCACAGTCTTGATTCCTGTAGCTGTGTAGTAAGTTTTGAAACCTGAAAATGTACATCCTTCAATTTTGTTCTCCTTTCTCCAGATTGTTTTGATTCTTCTGGGTCCCTTGTACTTCAAATGAATTTTAGAATCAGCTTGTCAATTTCTGCAAAAAAGCCTTTTGGAATTTTGATAGGGATTGCATAGAATAATTAATCTTTATCAAGTTGAAGAAGATCTCTTATCTCTCCCCCCCCCCACCTTTTTTTTTTAGATGGAGTCTTGCTCTGTTGCATAGGCTGGAGTGCAGTGGTGTGATCTCAGCTCACTGTAACCTCCGCCTCCTAGGTTCAAATGATTTTCTTGCCTTAGCCTCCCTAGTAGCTGGGACTACAGGCACGTGCCACCATGCTCAGCTAATTTTTGTATTTTTAGTAGAGATGGGGTTTCACAATATTGGTCAGGCTGGTCTTGAAATCCTGACCTCATGATCCACCTGCCTCTGCCTCTATAAGTGCTGGGATTTATAGGTGTGAGCCACTGTGCTCAGCCTCTTTTATCTCTTTTTAGTCAAAGTTTGTATCATAACATAGTGTTAGATTTTTTTTCAAATGCTTTTTCTGAGTCTTTTGAAATCATGTGGATTTTGTCCTTTATTCTATTAATATGATATATTACATTAATTTATTTATGGATATTAAATCCACCAGAGTTCCTGGGATAAATCTTATGCATGATGTATAGTCTTTTTTATATGTTGCTACATTTGATTTGCTAAAATTTTTTGAGGATTTTTACATCTATATTCATAAGGGATATTGTCCTATAGTTTTGGAATTAGGTAATATTGGTCCCAGGGAAGGCATTTGAAAGTGTTCTCTTCAATGTTTTGGAAGTTCTTAAATAATTGGTACTAATTTTTTTTTAATATTTGGTAGAATTTGCTAATAAAGTTATCTGGAACTGGGATTTTCTTTTTGAGTAGCCTTTTGATCTCTTAATTCAATCTCTTATTGTTAGTCTATTCAGATTTCTATTTGTTCTTGATTCAATTTTGGTAGTTTGTATCTTTCTAGGAATTTGTTCATTACATCTAATTTACTGGCATATATTTATTCATAAGAAGTAAGTGGTAGTACAAATGTTATAGATTTGCAGTTTTCACTGACTTTCCGTAGATTTTCTTGAATATATGCCTCTTCATTTTTCTCTTTGCCTTTAGGAAAATTTGCAAACTTACATATTTTAAAAACAATTTTCACCTGTTATGCTTGTTGGCTAAGCATAACAGGTGAAAATTATTTTTTTCTAACACCACCATTCTGGAAATAGAATTCTCCTTTGTGATTTTGTCTACCCCCAGGACCTGGAACCGAGCTTGCCTAAAGTAGATATCTGACAAGTATGTATTGGATTCTCTGTAGAAGTTAATTTCTAGAAATGCCTTCAAGGAGATAACAAAGATCCCAACTGAGGGATCACCTTGCTTTTGTTTTTTATTGTAAGGTATGCAAGGCTGGTTACCACTGAAGAAACTCAATTAATCAGTACAATATTGCCTACTGGAGAGTTGGTCTAATTCTGTTATCTGGTCTCTTACTCTGATGAACCAGCAGATCATATGAGTGCTGTGATCCCTCCTTTTAAAAAGCAGGCTGAGAAATCTCTTTCCTCTTTTTCTCCTAGGCTCATGTCTTAATCTTGGCCTTTTAAGTCTTATGTCTTAACATTCTTGTGAAAGAACAGCAGGAATCAAATGGGTCCAAAGAATCTGCCCATGGAGATTTTTCCTTGCAAACTGCAGTAGGGTCAAATTATGGTACTGACTTCTTAATGAATTTCCCAACTGGGATTTAAGGTAGCAATCCCATTCTTTGTTTTGTGGACTTGAAACTATTGAAAAATAGGCCTACGGAATAAAATATCAACTGTATCTTTAACCACAATTGGCCCAGACCCACAGGCCACACACCAGATCAACGAATTCAAAATGCCTGGGTTCGAGACTCAATTATTAGTGGTGTTTAGGTTCTTCAGGTGATTCCAATGTTCAACCAATGTTGAAAAAGCATGCAGTCGAAGTACTAACGGTATCGGTATCACCTGAGACTGTTAGGTGTGTGGAATCTTGGGTCCCATCTCAGAATCACAATGTGCAGTTTAATACTTTTCCCATGTTAAAATTTTAGAAGCGATGTTTTTAAATAACTGCTTTTTACACATTAGTGAGCATAAAGATCCCTTAGAGGTACTTGTTAGACATGGGTCCCTAGTCTCTGACTCCATGGTTAGGTTTACTGAGTCTCACTGTGGGATGAAGTAGAACAATTTGCATTTCTAACAAGTTCACAGGTGATGCTGATGCTGCAGATATGCAGACTACACTTTGAAAATTGGTGCTGTAGGCTCAGGTGTGCTTCCCAATGAAGAACGAGAACAGGAGAATAACTCACACTTGGCTCAGAAGACGAGAGGAGAGCCCAGGCTATGTGTGGGCAGCGACTCTTCCTCCAACTGTGCAATTCAATAACTCTTCTTTTGAGGGTGACTGAATGGAGTGGAAAAGTTTGAAGCTCTCTTCCTGATACTTCTGAAAAGGAAGAAGCATCTCTTCATGTGACAAGGTAAAAACTCCCAAATGGAAACAAAATTAGTACCTCCTCTGCTTACCCTGGTCTCCCAGGGTTAGGGAGACTTATCTTAGGTCTCTCTTATTATACCACATATATGAGAAAAAATCTAGAGGAAGAGACTCAAAAGTGTTGAATTTCAAATGCCCATGCTTTTTCTTGGCTCTGGTTTTCTCTTCCATTAAAAACTAGAGTTGGGGTAGTGTAGTCACGTTAGTCCTGTGAATTTCCTAATATCAGAACTTTCTCTCCTCAGAAGTGGTATAAACTGTGTGTGTGTGTGCATTTTGTGTGAGAAAACAGGAGAAACTTTGGCTTCCCATAAATCTTATGGTATATAGTCAGCATTGATTCAGAGACTCTAAGAAGAAAAAAATGTTACTGGTGATATTGAATATAATGCACAGGAATTTTAGCTTGTGTAGTCATCCTGTAGATTCTGCCAGTTTAAAGGCAGTAGGAAAATTAAGACGTCTTCTTTCAGTTTGAGTTTTTTACTCCGCCATCTCCAAATATGATGAGGCTCATTATGTTTTACCATTAACGTTAATGGAATTTAATTTACAGTGGAACAGAATAGGCCTCGGACTTTGCAAGCTGAACATGATTATGAGATCAATGTTTAGAAATCATAAAATACCTATTAATACTTGTCATAGAGGCATTTGATGAAGCTTTAAAAATTCTCCAAAGATACTTTTCGTGCTTTATTATTTCAAATCAATGATCCTTAGATCTCAAAGGCATGGGAAAATAAACTCAAATATACTTTTTTAATTAAATAAATGTAGAAAGTGGTGTCTTTTTCCTTTTATGAGTTCCACATCTTAAAACAAATGTTATCTTCAGTACAAACTCACTTGGTGTTTTCCAACTCAAACTTTATTCCACAGTTTACTTGTGGATTATAATTAGAACTTGGCTATTAGTTGACTGAAATAAATGTATTAGCTCTGGCACAGAAAATTCAACATACTCTCTAGCAGTTTAACTTAAGGGGGCAGAACCTTGAGATAGCTAATGAGTAAGAGAAACAGCAATTAGGGAAGCTTTGCAAAGCAAGTGGGAGAATTTAAAATGTCAGGTAATAGAGACAAGAGAGAGGCCCAAAAGGCAGAGAATGCTCTGCCAAATATTCGTTGATAACCAACGTTAGAAACGCTAGGATGGTAATAAGGGAAATCAGAGTATTTTTTTTTAAAGTAGGTTGAAGGGGGATAGAAATAGAATCTGGTGTATACAAGGCAGGGGGCAGGGTGCTGAGATACATATGAGGTTCTTAACAGGCTATGTCTCAATATAATATGTTACAACCTTATCAAGAAGAAAAACCAAGGCAGAAGGTGGTGAATAAGGTCATTTTCTTGCGTTTGGAATATGCAAATATATCCTTACAATTTGGTGCAAGATTAAAAGCTGTGTTGGCAAACATAACTGTGCCTTTAAATATTTTAAGAGCTGTCAAAGGCAAAAGGATTGGATTTATTCAGTGTGGAGCTAGTGCCGAAGGGTATGGGCATGGTAGATTCCTTCAGAATAAAGAAGAAACTCCTAACTGAATGTACTAAGAGTAAGGTCTTTAGGCAGGCAGACTGAGGGGAATTCCAACTTTAGTTCTTACCTGCCTCGCCACCATGGTTAATTTAATGTGTTTGATTTACAGTTTCTGGATATAGAAAATGGAATAATAATTACCTTAGAGCTGCTATGCATTTTGAATTGCATGTGTGAAGAGTCTGGCACCGAATTTCTAGAAAATAACAGAATTTCTCTTGATTACTTCAGATGAAGTACTCTGAAAACAGATCGAATTTGAATGTGTTGCTTTTCCCAATTCTTTTCCGTCTTTATCCTTTAGGTCTTATATTAGACATTAGACTGGATTGGGTCCCCTGCCTTAGTATAGCCTGAACTTCCCTAATGCATCACTTTGAACAAAAATTGATTACTTACAATCATATGTTGATAGTTTGTAGGCTACACAAAGAGAAATGGTTCATCCTAGCAACTATGGTCCTCCTAAGAACTAGTGCAGTGCCTGACCCTTAGTAAGTTCTGAAGATTTAAGATGAATGAATGAATGAATGAATGAATGAATGAATGCTGCATTCCTACTTATCTCCAAAGTGGCTCCCTCACCATTTCTCCATTGCTTTTAAGACTTAACCGTTCTTCTAGTCTTCTAATGTTGTAACCCTATGTCTCTATTAAAGGAAAACCTCATTTTATTGCATTTTGCAAGTACTGCATTTTTTAAAAACAAGTTGAAGGTTTGTGGTAACTCTGTATTGAGCAAGTCTGTTGGTGCTATTTTTCCAACAGCATGTATGCACTTTGTATTTCTATGTCACATTTTGGAAGTTCTTGCAGTATGTGAAACTTTTTTATTATATCTGTTATGGTGATCTGAGATCTTTAATGTTACTATTGTAATTTTTCTATGGTGCCACAAATCACACTCATATAAACAATGTATTCCTAACCCCAATTTAGTGTATTAAGTGCTTTTAACATTTATGTATTAATACATATCTTGGGTTTATGCTTTTCTGTTATTTTGATGCCATTATTGTACCCTAGGCTGATCTTCTTTTATATTGGGAAGACTGGACTAGTCATCACCTTTTCATTTGCCTCTAGCATTGGTTCATTTATCACACCTATCTATGGTATCTAATTGCTAATAAAATTTCCCTCAAGTACAAATTTCATTATGGATTTGTCATGGATTTTATAATGCTACAATAAAAATTTCTGACTTTCTGTAGTCATCTATAATGAACAAATCTCTTTATTGGATAGTACTATCAAAAGTGGTACGTTTCATTAAAGAGGAAAATGTTTTAGGTTTGTTAAGTAGAAACAGAATGAATTTATTTAATACATCCAATGAAGTCATTTGGGAAAACAGGAAAAGGAGGTCTAAAACTTCAGAGGGTTAGGCAAGTGAAGTGAGAACAGCAATAGTGATGGACGGTGTTCAGTGAAGGTGTTGGTGTCACTCCCAGTCATTTGGTTAGGGTTCTTCTCTTCATGGTAATGATATGAGAAAAGCCACATGAGAATTAAGTAAACAGTAATTTGAGGCAGAGCAACATGTTGTCTAATTATCACTCCAAGGGAGTTTTGGGGGAGTGTTGGGGAATTTTTGTATCATAAAGACTGAGATCACGGGTGTGAACATTGACAGGACTCAGCCTGTGAACCTGAGGGCTGGGTGGGTACTGCAGACAATCTCTCCTGCTGATGTGATCTTACCATAAATGAACTTGAAAAGAGTATATTACTTTTGCCTCATATATGCTAAAGGGTGCATTTCTGCAGTTTAGGAAAGCCTTGTGTATAATAAAGTATCTCCGACTGTTGTCCTTGTACTTTAAATATTTGCCCATGCCTCTGTACCTTCACCCATTCTTCCTCCGCCCCAGACACTTCCCTTTCCTAGTGTGTAAACCTTATTTTTAATGACTCATTCAGAAAGCAGACACCTCTAGGAAATATTTTTTGATTATCTTCTCCTGGCATTTTATGCTTCTCCTGGCGTTTCATGCCATTTTGCCTCATGTGATCTGTGCATGTGAGTTTGTCTTTTGGATACTTTATGAACTTAATGACTTGGAATCTTAACTTGACTTAACCTTCCCAAGGGTAGGGACTTTATCTCTTATGGTATCAAACACGGTGGTATGTTTCTTCTGTAAATGCTGACTTGTTTGGACTATACTTGTTCAAAAAGCTACTTTCACCTTCACAGAGCATGTGACTTGAGTTAATAGATTATATCTGACATTTGGACAATATGTCCTGGAATAATTGACTGTTTTGCTGGAAGGAATCCTGTATACTTTAAGCCAGGATCTTTCTGATCCAGGTGAAGAAAGTCAGAACAAGAGAATTGACATGGCTACTCAAGGTCATTTGGAATACAAACTTGACAAGGGCATCCAGACAACTAGTCTGGGGCTCTTTCTGCTATAAAGCACTCTTTCACTGATGAGGTTCAGGTGCAGCTACATTGACTGGCATTAAGTTTCTTGAGTTGAATATGAACGTGTTCCATAGCAAATGCTGCATGATGAAGGAGGAGACAGAATGCTACTGATATAGGCTGACATTAAACTGAAAGGAATATGGCATGGCTATTTAAAAATGCTTAATTTCACAAAACCCAGTGTATCAAAGTAATTATGGAGCAATAAAAGGTGAACTGAAGTCTTAGATGGACTCTAGGAAGAGATAAGACTAGACTTGTTAAAGCAGCCACTATTCTTTCTGCAAAATATTTTCTGGTTTTGTTTCCTATTGTCTAGTTTTTATTAAATTGGCTGGATTGCAAGCAAAGTCATGGTAATATCATGTGGATGAAATTTATTCATGAGTATATCTTTCCTTACATGAGGAAAAACATCCATTTCAAATAACACAAATGTTGCCCTAAAAATTTTAAATTTTGTACTGATGTGTATCAATTACTTTTACGGTTTTCTGAGAAACTGGGATCTTATTTATATTGACATTTATTTGTGAATTTACACTTTAATAATCTAGCATGTTTCTCTTTTAAATCCTACAAAAAAAGTGAAGGAAAAATAAATTTTTGCTGCCAGCATTGAATATTTTTTTATACTCTTGATATAAGAATTAAAAAATCCTTCAAAGTTAGATGTGATTCCAAATGGAGGTCGGCTTACAATGCAAATACTGCATTTTATTTGTAGGCAGAAGATTTGAGAAATGGTGCAAGATTTTTCTTTATCAAGAGTTAACTGTTGTACAAAAAATAAATCAATGCTTTTAGAGAAAATTCTAAAGCTGTTTAATTTTTTATTTTTAGAGATTAAAGCATCAATATGTACTATAAGAAATATAAATTTCAATTTTATAGAACAGCTATTTAATGAATTGAAGAGAAAGGGAGAAAGAAAAATAATTTCTTTCCATTTGGAAGAGTAGCAAAAAAGCAATAGAAGCCGAGAGAAACAAAGAACAGACAAACTGAAATGGAGAAACAGAGAAGTTCGAACAGACACAGATTGAGATGGATGTTCAGTAACAAAATCCCACCTACCTAGTTAAAATTTAAAAAATAACTTTAAATAAATTTTAATTTTTGTTGGTTGAGAGGGTGTGGAAAATGTGGTTATTAATGTTGATATAAATGGGTACAGATTCCAAGATTGGATATGATAATTGCTGACCTGTGAACTGAGGCCTGTCTTTCCTGGGTCAGTGGCAGAACTCAGGGGTGAGAGTAGGAGGCTGGGCTCCAGTCTGACTAGCCTCAGTTTTGATGAATTTTAATGTTTTACAATCTCTTTTATAGCTGTGGAAATGCATATGTATTAACATAGACATAAATGTTTATAACTCTTAAGAAGAAAGCCAAGTTAAAACGGGCTGTAAGTAGTTGATACAATTTGGATATGTATCCTTGCCCAAATCATGTATTGAATTGTAATCCTCAAGGTTGGAGGTGGGGGCCTAGTGGGAGATGATTGGATCATGTGAATGGGTTTCTCACGAATGGCTTGGCACCATCCCCTAGGTGGTGTTCTCATTATAGTGAGTTCTCTTGAGATCTGTTTGTTTAGAAGTTTGGCATTTCTCTCTCTCTCTCTCTCTCTCTCTCTCTCTCTCTCTCTCACTCTCTCTCACTCTCTCTCACTCTCTCTCACTCTCTCTCACTCTCTTTCATTCATGCTTTTGGAAATGACAGTAGCTATTGCTATTGCAGTAGCCTCCAATCTCCTAGGATGGAAAAGGGATGCTAGAGACCTGGACAGGAAAATCAGATATGTCCAGGACTCTCTTTCTTGGCAGAAGAGAGGTGAAGAGGAAGGCAGAGACCTCTGTATCACTTTCACTTTCCAAATCTCATACGTTCTCCCTTGCTCCTGCTCTGGCCATGTGATATACAGGCTCTTTGCCCTCTGCCATGACTGTAAGTGTCCTGATGCTCCCCCAGAAGCTGAGCAGATGCCAGCATCATGCTTACTGAACATCCTGAAGAACCATTAAATCTCTTTTCTAGATAAATTACCCAGTCTCAGGTATTTCCTTATAGCAGTGTAAGAACTGCCTCATACAGTAGAAATACTTTAGGATTTGAATACTTACTCTGGCTTTTTTACTGCATAAATTCTTATTTCCTTTCTTCTTTCTTGAAACAATCAAGAAAAGTTTTTCTTGCATAATCACCCCTTCTCCTAACATGTATTAATGAAAAGGACATATATGTTTATAATGTATATATTTATAAATATGTAGACTTATATGTGTACATATAGACACATATTATAATTCTACAGTAATAAATAGATGTTAATATAAAGCCTCTTTATGAAAGAGCAAGCTTGCCACCAGCTGCTCTGAAATGACTTTGCTTTTTGCTTGAGAGGACAGGCAGAGTGCATCAATGAGTCCAGTGAGAAAATGAAGCACAACTTTAAACAGGAAAGGACTTAATATGGGATATTATATTGTTAGCAAAAAGTAGACACTAGATTTCCAGAATGACTCCCACACAGAACAAGATAGAACTAATTCCTTAGGAGACGTACCATCTCCAAGACTTCCACTAGTACTCTGATTTCAAGACATAGCTGTGATCCAGGGATAGGAACCCAGAAATCACAGTAGTTAGTACTATTGCAATAGCCTCCAATCTCCTAGGATGGAAAAGGGACATTAGAGACCTGGACAGGAAAATCATATGTGTCCAGGACTCTGTTTCTTAGCAGAAGAGAGGTGAAGAGGAAGGCAAAAGACCTCTGTTATCACTTTCACTTTCCAAATCTCATACGTTCTACTTTACACTAAGAACATAGCTCTAAGATAAGCTGCAAAGAGTAGTTTCCATGTGTCCAGCCAGTAGGGGGAGGGGGATGAAATGGAAACAGATACTACCAATTCACATTATCTGCCACATAGAACTTTTATTAAATAGCCAAGTGTAGGAGGGCTGATCAGAACTCATTTTGATCATCCAGTCTCCCCAGAGATACTCTGATGTATGTGCAGAAGCTAGGCTGGAGTTGGTTGCTTCATTTTTGATGTCTTGAATCAAAGGTTCATAATTTTTAAAAAGGAAGAATAAAATATATTACTATATATAAACCTTATTTTTTTTAAAGATGAAGTCTTGCTCTGTCACCAGTCTGCAATGTAGAGTGACACAGTCTTGGTTCACTGCAACCTCCAACTCCGGGGTTTAAGCCATTCTTCTGCCTACCTTCCCGAGTAGCTGGGACTACAGGCTCATGCCACCACTCCCAGCTAATTTTTCTATTTTTAGTAGAACGGGGTTTCACCATGTTGGCCAGGATAGTCTTGATCTCTTGACCTTGTGATCCACCTGCCTTGGACTCCCAAAGTGCTGGGGTTGCAGGCGAGAGCCACTGCACCCAGTCCATAAACCTTAATTTTTAAACACTTCTGTATCTCTTACCAAAATAGTTTCTAATCAAAATACTGACTTTAAAAAACAAAAATGATAAGAGAATTAGATACCAATTAAATTTATTCTGGTAAGTCTGGGCCATTTAATGAATAACGTAAATTTAGATTTACTTTAGATTCACTATCAGAAAAGTTTTCTGATAGTGAAAGTAGAAAAGAATTCACATGCTAACATAATTTCTATCCTTTCACTACCACCCTAGAGTAAAAGTATCATGTGGAAAGACTCGCATATAGAATACTTTTCAAACCATGTAATGCAAATAAAATGTAATATTTAATCTCTCCAGCAACTTCATAGTTTATCTGAAAATGAACCGTTTGATCTACCGGTGATGCTGGTAGATCCTGCCATGGGAAACACTGCCTAGAATAATTGGTATTAACCTTGCAACAAGGGGGCTCTAATGTGCTCTAGATAAAGACCAATAATAGTGAGAGAAGACAACATCGTGGGTGGCATGGAATAAAAACAGCTTTGTTCTGGAGTTCCAGGAGGACCATTAATTAGAGCCACTTGTAAGAAAATTTCTTTTAACTAGTTTTTGATGAGTGATATTGTATTTCTGGTGACACTCTCAAAGTTTTTTTCTTAAAGCATAAAAGTGTTACAAGTTTGGGTATACTGAAATGATAGTTCCTTGGCATTTAGGTGTATTTTAATCTTCACTTTTTGTTTTACTCCCAAATATATATCTCTGATAATTAACGATTACCTAACTCAATAAACTGCTTTATGAAATAGAGCATTAAAAGAAAATTCTGTTATAAATCTTTAGGCTATATTTCTAATCTTCTACCAAATACATTAATTAATATTTATAAGTTTATTTCATGACGTCATGTCCAATTCTGTTTCTTACAAAAACATGTTTTGGCCAATGCTTGATTATCTCTCTGCATCCATCTACTATAATGGAGATAAATGGGTGATCGCTCGAGCAGTCAGTGATGCTCTTGAAGCATTTGCCCTGTTAGATGAATTCCAGTATCCCATTTTTGGGTGGAATGAATGTTCTGGCATAGCAGTTATCCAAGTTGTAATTTTGTTTTCTTATAATATTGCAGTTTTGTTTGAAATAAGCCATAACACAGTTTCCTCAATTTGATATGAGCTATTTTTAGCAGTGCCAAAGCTCTGATTGCAATTTTTTTTTTCATTTCATTGCTTAGCATAAGATGGGCATCCATGTTTAATCATATCCATAGATTACTTCAGTGAATACAAATGTGTTACATTATCTTTAAATAAATGAATGTCAATATGTTCCAAGATAACAGAAGTAACTGCATTTAGATAATAGTCCTTATTTTAAGTCATGGTTTCTAGAAGAAAATGCACTTGCATTTTTTAATGAAGTGCAATATTACAGTCTATTTTAAAATGACAGTGTTCTTTTTCACATACAGACTGTAATATCACTGGCAGACCCTACAAATAAATAAAATGCAAAATATAAACCTGAAAGTAACAGGATTTTGTAGTCTTTTGAAATGGATGGAGATGGCTTAGATAAGTTAATATGAAGTTGCTTTTATCTGTGACAGACGCTTAGAACTTACATTCACTCTCCAGCTAAAGAAGATAATAAGAACTAAACCACTATTCTGCATTTTTTTTGCAGGATGTTTTCAGATTTTGTATGGAGGCTTATTGTAGTCAGCAAATCAACCTAAAAAATGCACCAGAAAAGTCCCTTTTCTAAATACAATAAAAACACCATGGAATGGATGGGGGACTATCAAACACTCATTTTATTTAATCTGAATTTTTATCAAATAAGTGGGATGTCATTTGGGCTACCATGTCACACAGGGGGTGCCATTCAAATTATATTCTATAAGACTAATAGCCCCCTAGAGTTGTGCTATGCTCACCTGTATGGCCATCCATGGATCTTGGCAACTTTTGAGGGATGTGCAAGGACTGGGAAGCACTCTTAGGTAAGATGATTTAGAAGGTGTCCCAATGCTTATTGATTGGTAAATAAATGTGTACTTTTTTTTTTTCATAATCTTTTGAAATTCAGGCCTCTCAATATAACAGAGTGCTGATCTTTAATTATGAGATCTGAATTTTAACCTGAGGTTTACTACTAGCTGTGTACTTCAGATAGACAGTTTCATATTCCTGGGCCTCACTCATCTCTGTAAAATGTGGGATTTTGACTCCTTTATGTATTTGCAAACCTATTTTTACCAGTGGAAACCCTGGCACTCAGCAGAACTCAGTTGGATAACAATTAGAATGCCTGATTAAGTTCCCCTTGAGAAAGTTCTAAAAACCACCCTGGTTTTCCCTGGAAAATACGGATAAGATTCCATTATTGAATTGCCCAAGTCAATTTTTTCTTCATAGTGAGATTACATGAAGCACTATAACCTCATAGTTATTTTGTGCATATTTTCAGAATGTATCGAAGTCATATTCCATTCTGAAGATCTTCTAGTGTTACTGCTTCAAGGAGACTCTGAAGTCACAGGCCTATTTTCCTTTTGTGTGTGGTCACATGCCTTTAAATAAAATTTCAAGGGCCGGGCGCGGTGGCTCAAGCCTGTAATCCCAGCACTTTGGGAGGCCGAGGCGGGTGGATCACGAGGTCAAGAGATTGAGACCATCCTGGTCAACATGGTGAAACCCCGTCTCTACTAAAAATACAAAAAATTAGCTAGACACAGTGGCGCGTGCCTGTAATCCCAGCTACTCAGGAGGCTGAGGCAGGAGAATTGACT
>CAUYOR010054903.1:0-15379 GCA_963573925.1 Callimico goeldii
CACACACACACACACACACACACACACACACACACACACACACAAATCATCCTGCCAAAAAAATATGAAAAAAAAAAAAAAAGCAACAATAATGTCAGTAAAAACTTGTTTAAAAACATTAAATTGTCTCAATAAAGCTCAAAGTCATGGCTTTAATGGTTCTTTTAAATTAGGCCTGTTGATCAATATCAGTCCCTCCTGATATAAAAAGGCCTATATTTTATATCTCTGCCAGTAGGGCCATCCTCTCCTTTTCTATGTGTGAAACACCTACTAATCCCTTAAAATCTAGTTTAAATATAATTTCCCTCATTTACAGTCTCCTAGGCAGAGGCAGGTGGTTCAATTATGTCCCCATTAACATGCTGAACATACTATTATTATTTGTTAAATGCCATTGTTTCCACCCTTAGACATGAACTTCTCTAAGGCAGGATCTGAATCTTTTCCACCAAGTTCAAAGCCTGGCTCATAGTAAAAATACTTTATGATTGAATAATAAGTAAAAGAATAAAATTAGAATTATTTATTAAAATCATTTTTGCTATAACAATTCTAAGTTAATGTTTTTCTTAAAAAGCTTAGAAGATGTGACGATAGAAATAGTACCTTGTCTACATGGAAAATCAAATCCAGTTCACAGACATTTTCAAAACATTTGTCTAATGTTTCCACAAATACCTATGGAAAAAGAAAAAAGGTTTTGATAACTGTTTAAATTTATTCAAACATATTATCTATAAGGAAGGCAATTCTATTGTGAACTAAAATTTTGTATTATACATTTATCTTTTTCAAACTAAAAACTGTATTAAATGCAAAAAAAAAGTAAAAAAAATAGAGCCCTAAAACTACCAAGTTTAACTACAGATAAACTACTTTTCAATATGTAAGTATAGGAAACAAAATAAACTTTTTTTGAAAATGACTAAAACTAGAGAGTCTTAATACCATTAAGTGCTTACAAAAGCACTTAAAAATACTCAACTAAGCTTCCTTATTTTGATGTGAGGGGAAAAAAGCTCATTAGGATATATCTATTGAGAAAGGTGAGGCACAGTCCAAGTCCCTACTATACCTAATGTAGCCAGTAATTTTTAATTATCGAATCAGCATAAAAGACTGCTAAAAATTACTTACGGAAAAAGCACAGACCTTAGAATCAGATTTACATGGATTCAAACTCTAAATTGAATAACTTGTATAACCTTGTGTGGAAAACAGTCGCCTCAGCAGGCTTGGGTTGTTCAAACTCTATACATTCCCATAAATGAACTGTTTTCAGGACTATCCCTTGGCCAGCTCCTGAGAACTAAGCTCCAACCTTTCAGAAAGTTGTCTGATTACAGTGTTTTTCTATGCTGGAGGTCTTGGGTCATGCTGTACCAGTCTGAGTAGGTACTTTATGGTAATAATGTGATTTATAGTGAACACCTGCTTTTTCTCTAAGGGTTTGAAGCTTAAGTAGCCAAGGTCAGTCACGCAGGCATGACACACCTATGTGACTGACCCCCAGGGTAAACTTCCCTGATTGGGAATACTCTGTACAGATTATCACATATTTTGAGAGAAATTAAGCATGTCCTGTGTAACTCCAACAGAAAGAGAGACCTGACAGCTTGTAATTGGAGTCTTCCAGACTTCATTCCATGTGCCTTTGCTGATTTTACTCTGTATCCTTTCATTTTAATAAACCATAGCATGAGTATAACAACTTGAGACCAGTGAATCCTAATAAATCATTGAGATGATCTTGATGACCCCTGATGCAAACCTTTAAAAAGTAATCCCTTAAATTCTACCTTGCATAGTTCTGACTATTCTATTCCCATTTCTATTCTCACCACCCCTTTCAGTAGTAACTTCAGATAAAGTGACCATATAATTTATCATCCCTAAATGGGATAGTATTATCCCATTTAGGGATAATAAAAAGAAACACCAATTAAAAATAAATTATATAATAATATACAATATTATTATAATGTAATAACAGCCTGAACAACAGATATAAACCAGGACTATCCCTAGTTTATTGAAGTGGATAGTCATCCCACTATTCACAGGTAATCCTATGCAGAAAGGAGTAAAATCTAAAAAAGAAGCTTCTTGCTATATTTGCTCCTATATACAGCAGGTTTCTACACATCCACATTCCAAGGTTCCGTCCTAGCATGAATATTAGATGGCTAAGTGGACATGTAACTATAGTTCATACTTGAACAACATAGGGGTTAGGGACTCCAACCCTTCAGGCAGTTGAAAATCCATGTATAACTTTGACTTCCCCAAAACTACTAATAGTTTACTGTTGATGGGAAGCCTCACCAATAACACAGTTAATTAACATGTATTTCACATTTTGCAAAAAATGTGAAATAACGTTTTCATGACTGCTGGTGTACAACCTCACAAATTTCCTAAACATTTTCTTTTCTTATTTTACAATGGTCTGTATGCTAGATTCACTTATCTTGAAATGGAAGGCAATCACAACTGCAGATCTCAATCTAAGGTACATATCAAGCGATTCAACTTTTGCTGGTAATGTCATGACATTTCTCTGCTTCTTGGGAGCACTTCCAGCATCACTAGTGGCACTTGGTATGGGAGTTACCATGGTGTTATTGAAGGATTACAATACTGAGTAAACATGATGAAAAATACACATGAACCAGGAGAGATTACCTTTTGGTGTAATTTTCACAAGGAAATTACTAGCAAGACATGGTGATTTAAGCAGACACTCAAAACACTTGATCCCACCACAAGGTGGTGATGAGAAATTATAGTAGTACAGTATGTACTACAGCTAATTTTGTGCAGCTATAATTTATTTTAATTTTTAATGTTTGTGGTTACATGGTAGGTATATATATTTGTGGGGTACATGAGATGTTTTGATACAGGCATGCAATGCACAATAATCACTTCAAGGAGAATGGGGTATCCATCCCCTCAGCATTTAACCTTTGTGTTACAAATAATCCAATTACACATTTTAACTTATTTTTGAATGTATGATTCAATGATTATTAATAATAATCACCCCATTGAGCTAGCGAATATTCATTCTATATTTATTCTATTCTATATATCATTATTCATTCTATTCTTTGTATTCATTATCCATCTTCACCTTTCTCCAACCCCCCACTACTCTTCGAAGTCTCTAGTAACCATCCTTCTACCCTCTATGTCCATGAGTTCAATTCTTCTAATTTTTAGATCCTAAAATTAAGTGAGAACATACAATGTTTGTTTTTCTGTGTCTGGTCTATTTCACTTAACATAATGATCTCCAGTTCCATCCATCTGTGTTGTTTCAAATGACGGTATCATTCTTTTTGCTAGTACTCCAGTGTGTATATGTACCACATTTTCTTTATCCATTCATCTGCTTATGAACACTTAGGTTGCTTCCAGATCTTGAAAATTCTAAGTGCTGCAACAAATATGGGAGTGCAGACATCTTTTTGATATACTGATTTGTTTTCTTTTGAATATATACCCAGCAGTGAGCTAGATCCTATGGTAGCTATTTTTAGTTTTTTGAGGAACCTCCAAACTGCTCCCCATGGTGGTTGTGCTAATTTACATTCTTACCAAGTATACAAGGGTTCCCTTTCCTCCACATCCTCCCCAGCATTTATTATTGCATGACCTTGGCTATAAACCATTTTAACTGGGATGAGCTGATGTCTCACTGCAGTTTTGATTTACATTTCTCTGATGATCAGTGATGTTGAGCACATTTTCATATGCCTATTTGTTAATTTGTAAGTCTTCTTTTGAAAAATGTCTATTCAAATCTTTTGACCATTTTTGGGGTTGGATTATTAGATTTTTTCCTTATGTATTTATTTCAGCTCCTTACATATTCTGGTTATTAATCCCTTGTCAAATGGGTAGTCTGCAGATATTTTCTGCCATTAAGTTGGTTGTCTTCTCACTTCCCTGATGGATTCCTTTGCTGTGCAAAAGCTTAACTTGGTGTGATTCCATCTGTGCACTTCTGCATTGGCTGCCTGTGCTTGCATGGTATTGCTCAAGAAATTTTTGTTCACATAAATGTTCTGGAGATTTTCCTCAATGTTTCCTTGTGCAGTTTCATAATTTGAGGTCTTAGATTTAATTTTCTGATCTATTTTAATTTGATTATTCTATATGGCAAGAGACAGGGGTCTGGTTTCATTCTTCTGTATATGGATATCCAATTTTCCCAGCTCTATTCATTGAAGAGACTGTTTTTTTCCTAGTGTTGAAAATGAGATCACTGTAGGTCTGTGGATTTGTTTCTGGGTTCCCTGCTCTGTTACACTGGTCTATGTGTCTCTTTTTATGCCAGCACCATGCTGTCTGGGTTACTATAGTTCTGTGGTATAATACGAAGTCAGGCAATGTGATTCTTCTAGTTTTGTTCTTTTTATAAGTATAGCTTTGGCTATTCTGGGTCTTTTGTGGTTCCATATAAATTTTAGAACTGTTCTATTTCTGTGAAGAATGTCATGATTATTTTGATAAGGGTTGCATTAAATCTGCAGAATGCTTTGGGTAGTATGAACACTTTAACAATACTTATTCTTCCAATCTGTGATGATAGAATATCTTTCCAATTTTTCTTGGCATCTTCTTCAATTTCTTTCATGAGTTTTTTTCAATTTCTTTCATGTAGTTTTAAATTACAGAGATCCTCATTTCTTTGATTAATTCCTATGTATTTAATTTTATTTGTGGCTAATGTAAATTGGATTGCTTTTTTAAAATTTATTTTTCGGACTGTTTACTCACTGTTATCATATAGAAATACTACTAACTTTTGTATGTTGATTTTGTATCCTGCCACTTAACTAAATTTATCAGTTCCAACAGTTTTTTGGTGGAGAATGATCCATGTGCTGATGAAAAGAACGTGTGTTCTGCAATTGTTGGATGAAATGTTCTGTAAGTGTCTATTAGATCCATTTGGTATACAGTATGGATAAAGTTCCATGTTTCTTTGTTAATTTTCTATCTGGAAGGTCTGTTTAATTAGGGACCCAAACACTTTAGGGTGCTCTTGGCAAGGTTTGCAGGAACTGAAGTTTGAACTACTGGGATCCATGAATCCTCTCCATCTAGGACTGGTTTAAATGCTCCTGGTATGGGCAGACAACAGCTGAATTTGGTCTGGTTTTCCTTTCTGCTCTAGGAGTACAGCATTGAATTCAATGCCTCTCACTTGCTGTGCTCTCCCTCCCCCAGCACATAGAAATGCTCTCTGTACCACACTTCCACAACCAAGGGTGGGGAAGGGGTAGTGTTGGCAATTCAAGACTCATTCTTCTACCTTTCAGTGCTTCTTTCAGCAATATGAAGCCAAAACCAGGTACTGTGAGTGCTCACCTGATTTCTGGTTCTTATGAAGCTGCTCTTCTTGTGTAGATGATTATTAAACTGGTGTCTTTGCCAAGTTGGGGGACACAATGAGTGGAGTCTTCTATTCTGCCATCTTGCTCCACTTCCCTCACAGTTAGGATTTAACACTGCATCTTTATATTTTGAGGGATCAAGTTCAGCATATGCAGAACAAATAATGGCAGCATTCTTCAGACCTCACCAGGCAGTGAGTGGGTGATTAGAAAATGGAGAAAACTGGTGAAATTTGGCTGTAGGAGGAATGTAGGGAGGAGCAGGAGTTGGAATTATTTCAGGGGGTGGAGGGGGGAGAATGTGATGTAACATAATGGTGATACAGACAGGAGACAGGGAAATACTGGGTAGAAGAGGGCAGTTCCCCAGCAAAGGCCCCACTCTCAAGCCTGGAAAGTCATGGCCTTAAATGTGAATAGGTTTTCCTGTTTTTGTGTCCCAAAGTTACCTTTTTGCTCTCCATGCCCCACTATCGTGTATCCATATAAACCACAAACCCATGACTCTAGGAAGAAATAATAAGATGAACAGAAGAGCAGAAGAATGGCAGAATGGCATGGCAGAGAGAAGAGAAGGAGCATCTAAACACTGAGAGAAGTTCAGCTAGGGACAGTCAAAGAGGAGATTGGCCACTGAGCAGTCAAACTCCAGGGGAAGATCATCTTCCCACTCCATCCCCCTTTCAGCTCCCCATCTATCTCAATGAGAGCCACTTCTACCACTCAATAAAACCCCCAGATTCATCCTTCAAGTCCTCAAATAACCTGATTCTTCCTGGATGCCAGACAAGAACCTAGGTACCAAGAAGGCACTGAAGTGGTAAGCACTTAAGCTGTCCATGAATGGCAAGGCTAAAGGAGCACACTGTAACACACACCCAATTAGACTTTGGGAGTTGAAGGTTCCCACCTCTGGATGCTGCTGTGGGGCAGCATCCTATAAGGGGTTTCATTGTGCACAGTAGACAAAAAGACAAACCACACCCCTGTCACATATCCTGCAAGGGGGTAGTCAGGGAACTCTCCCATTTCAATGGAAGAAGAACTGGACTGAAATTCAGGAAACCTGAGTTATAATACTAGCTCTGCAATTTTTAATCAGTTTTATGATTTTGATTAAGTCACTTTACTTCTCTGGTCCTACATAAGTTTTCATAAATTTTAATGGTTTATAATAGAGTTGTGTAAACTTTATGGTAGTAAATGATAAAATAAAGTAGTATCTATGTATTGGTCCACTTTCACGCTGCTGATGAAGACATATCCTAGACTGGGCAATTTACAAAAGAAAGAGGTTTATTGGACTTACAGTTCCACATGGCTGGGAGGGCTTACAATCATGGTGGAAGGTGAAAGGCACATCTTACATGGCGGCAGACAAGAGAAGAGAGCTTGTGCAGGGAAAGTCCGTTTTTAAAACCACCAGATCTCATAAGACTTATTCACTATCATGGGAACAGCACAGGAAAAATCTGCACCCATGATGCAATTATATCCTACCAGGTCCCTCCCACAACATCTGGGAATTGAGGATGAGATTTGGGTGGGGACACATCCAAATTATATCATTCTGCCCTGGCCCCAACCAAATTTCATATCCTCACATTTCAAAAGCAATTGTGCCTTCCAAACAGTCGCCCAATGTCTAAACTCATTTCAGTCTTAACTCAAAAGTTTGCAGCCCCAAGTCTCTTCTGAGACAAGGCATGAGACTTCCGCCTATGAGACTTCCACCAAAAGCAAGTTAGTTACTTCCCATATACAAAGGGAGTACAGATATTGGGTAGACATAGCAATTCCAAAGGGGAGAAATTGGCCAAAACAAACCCCCAATGTCTAAACTCATTTCAGTCTTAACTCAAAAGTTTGCAGTCCCAAGTCTTTTCTGAGACAAGGCATGAGACTTCCGCCAAAAGCAAGTTAGTTACTTCCCATATACAAAGGGAGTACAGATATTGGGTAGACATAGCAATTCCAAAGGGGAGAAATTGGCCAAAACAAAGGGGCTACAGGGCCCATGCCAGTCTGAAATCAGTGCAGTAGCCAAGTCTTAAAGCTTCAAAATGATCTCCTTTGACTCCATGTCTCACATCTAGGTCACACTAGTGCAAGAGGTGTGCTCCTATGGCCGTGGCCAGCTTGGACACTGTGGCTTTGCAGGGTACACCCTTCATTCTGGACGCTTTCATGGGGTGGTGTTGAGTGTCTGTGGCTTTTCCAGGTGCACAGTGCAAGCTGTCAGTGCATCTATCATTCTAGGGTCTGCGGAAGATAGCCCTCTTTTCACAGCTCCAAGGGGCGGTGCCCCAGTAATGGCTCTGGGTGGGGGCACCAATCCCACATTTCCCTTCCTCACTGCCCTAGAAGAGGTTCTCCATGAGGGCCCCACCCCTGCAGCAAACTTCTGCCTGGACATCCAGGCATTTCCATACATCCTCTGATACCAAGGTGGAGGTTCCCAAACCTCAATTCTTGACTTTATTTTTTGGAGACAGAGTCTTGCTCCGTCTCCCAGGCTGGACTGCAGTGGTGTGATCTCAGCTCACTTAAACCTCCACCTCCCAGGTTCCAGTGATTCTTGTGCCTCAGCCTCACAAGTAGCTGGGACTATAAGTGCACACCATCATACCCAGCTAATTTTATATTTTTAGTAGAGATGGGGTTTCGCCACATTATTCAGGCTGGTCTTGAACTCCTGGCCTCAAGTGATCTGCCTGCCTCAACTTCCCAAAGTGCTGGGATTACAGGCATGAGCCACCACACCAAACCTCAATTCTTGACTTCAGTGTACCCACAAGCTCAACACAACATGGAAACTACCAAGGCTTGGGGCTTTCACCCTCTAAAATGACAGCCCTAACTGTACCTGGCCTCTTTTAGCCATGGCAAGAGCAGCTGGGATGTAGGGTATCAGTCCCAGGGCTGAACACAGCAGAGGGGGTCCTTGGCCCAGCCTATGAAACCATCTTTTCCTTGCAGGCCTCCATACCTGTGATGCAAGGAGCTGCCACGAAGACCTCTGACATGCCCTGGAGACATTTTCCTCATGGTCTTGGGTATTAACATTTTCTTGTTACAAATGCAAATTTCTGCAGCCAGCTTCAATTTCTCCTCATAAAATGGGATTTTCCTTTCTATTGCATTGTCAGGCTGCAAATTTTCCAAACTTTTATGCAGCTACCCTTTCTAAACTGAATGCTTCCAGCAGCATACAAGTCACCTCTTGAATGCTTTGCTGCTTAGAAATTTCTTCTGCCAGATACCCTAGATCATCTCTCTCAAGTTCAAAGTTCCACAGATTTCTTGGGCAGGGGCAAAATGCTGCCAATCTCTTTGCTAAAACATAACATGAGTCACCTTTGCTCCAGTTCCCAACAAGCTCCTCGTGTTCATCGGAGACTACCTAGTCTGTATTTCATTGTCCATATCATTATCAGTGTTTTGGTAAAAGCCATTCATTCAATAAGTCGTAGAGAGTTCTACTCTTTTCTATATTTTCCTGTCTTCTTTTTAGCCCTCCAAACTGTTCCAACCTTTCCCTGTTACCCATTTCTAAAGTCGCTTCCACATTTTCAGTATGTTTTCAGCAGCACCCCACCCCCAGCACCAATTTATTGCATTGGCCCCAATTTACTGTATTAGTCCGTTTTCATGCTGCGATAAAGACACCCTAGATTGGGCAATTTACAAAATAAAGAGGTTTATTGGACTTACAGTTCCACATAGTGAGAGAGAACTCACAATAATGGTGGAAGGTGAAAGATATGTCTCATATGGCAGCAGACAAAAGAAGTGAGCTTGTGCCAGAAAATTCCTTTTTTAAAAAAACCAACAGATCTCCTGAGACTTATTCACTACCACCACAAGAACAGAAAGGGAAAGTCCTGCCCCTACGATTCAATTACCTCCCACTAGGGCCCTCACACAACACATGGGAATTGAAGTTGAGATTTAGGTGAGAGCACAGCCAAACCATACCATATCTACATATATTTTGTACATTTATAACAAATCTGTTTCTCAAAATTTTCCTTATTTCTAGGCTACACAATTCATCTATGAATGTTTTCAAATTGTCACAAACCTCCAAAAAATTATCCAATATATTCATTGAAAAAAATTCACATGTAAGTGATCCTGTGCAGTTCAAACTCATGTTATTCAAGGGTCAATTGTATATGACTATAACCACCACTTTCTTAGACCAGTGGTTGGCAAACTTTCTCTACAAAGGGTCAGACAGAGAGGCACTCCACCACTACGGAGGTAGTCCGCCATTGCTCAGGCAGCCTGCCATTGCCGAGGCAACCCACCACTACAGAGAGAGTCTGCCATTATGGAAGTGGGCCAGCTTTGCCAAGGCAGTTCTAACTACACCCATATAAATAGGACTGCAGGGGAGTTCACACGGTAGCTGGGTGGAGCCCACAGCAGCTCACCAAAGCCTCTGCAGGCAGACACTGACTAGGCTGTCTCCTCGCTAGGCAGGGCAGCCCTGATAAAAAGGCAGCAGCACAACGGAAACTCATAAACAAAGCCCTAACTACCCAGGACATAGCACCTAGGGGGGAAAAAAAAGAGGTTTACGAGTTCTGCTGCAGCAGACTTAAATGTACCTGCCCAGCAGCTCTAAATGAACAACGGAGATCACAGCTCAGCACTTGAGCTCCTATAAAGGACAGACTGTCTCCTCAAGCAGATCCCTGACCACCGTATATCCAGTCACCTCATAAAGGAGAGCTCGGACTGACATTTGGCGGGTATCCTTCTGGGACAAAGACAGCAGAAGAAGAAACTGGCGGCAATGCTTGCTGTTCTGCAGCTGCTGCAGGTGATCCCCAGGCAAGCAGGGCCTGGAGTGGACCTCAGCAGTCCTACAGCAGAGGGGCCAGACTGATTGAAGGAAAACTAAGAAACAGAAGGAAATAACTTCATCATCAACAAACTGGACGTCCACTCAGAGACCCAATCTGAAAGTCAAAAACTTCAAATACGACAGATGGATAAATCCACAAAGATCAGAAGAAATCAGCACAAAAAGGATGAAAGCACCCGAAACCAGAATGCCTCTCCTCCTAAAAGGGATCACAACTCCTCACCAGCAAAGGAAGAAGGCTGAATGGAGAATGAGTGTGATGAATTGACAGAATCAGGCTTCAGAAGGTGCGTAATAAGAAACTTCTGTGAGCTAAAATAACATGTTCAAACCCAATGCAAAGAAAGTAAGAACCCTGAAAAAAGATTTGATGAAATGCTAACGAGAACAGACAACTTAGAGAGGAATATGAGGAAACTGATGGCACTGAAAAACACAACATGAGAACTTCATGAAGCACGCACAAGTTTCAACAGCCGAATTGACCAAGCAGAAGAAAGGATATTAGAGGTCGAAGATCAACTCAATAAAATAAAATGAGAAGGCAAGATTAGAGAAAAAAGGGTAAAAAGGAATGAACAAAGTCTCCAAGAAATATGAGACTATGTGAAAAGACCTAATCTACGTTTGATAGGTGTACCTGAATATGACGAAGAGAATGAATCCAAGCTGGAAAATACTCTTCAGGATATCATCCAGGAAAACTTCCCCAACCTAGCAAGGCAGGCCGATATTCAAGTCCAGGAAATACAAAGAATCCCACATAGATATTCCTCAACAAGAGCAACCCCAAGGCACATAATCGTCAGATTCACCAGGGTTGAAATGAAGGAGAAAATGCTAAGGGCAGTCAGAGAGAAAGGTTGGGTTACCCACAAAGGGAAGCCCATCAGACTCACAGCAGATCTCTCGGCAGAAACCCCACAAGCCAGAAGAGAGTGTGGGCCAATATTGAACATCTTTAACGAAAAGAACTTTCAACCCAGAATTTCGTATCCAGCCAAACTAAGCTTCATAAGTGAAGAAAAAATAAAATCCTTTGCGAACAAGCAAGTACTCAGAGATTTCATCACCACCAGGCCTGCTTTACAAGAGCTTCTGAAAGAGGCACTAAACACAGAAAGGAACAACCAGTACCAGCCACTCCAAAAACATACCAAATGGAAAAGAGCATCAACACAATGAACAAACTGCATCAACTAATGAGCAAAACAGTCAGCTAGCATCAAAATGGCAGGATCAAATTCACACATAACAATACTAACACTAAATGTAAATGGGCTAAATGCCTCAATCAAAAGACACAGAGTGGCAAATTGGATAAAAAGTCAAAACCCATCAGTGTGCTGTATCCAGGAAACTCACCTCACATGCAAGGATACACAAAGGTTCAAAATAAAGAGATGGAGGAAGATCTACCAAGCAAATGGAGAGCAAAAAAAAGCAGGAGTTGCAATTCTCGTCACTGATAAAATAAGACTTTAAACCAACAAAGATCAAAAGACACAAAGAAGGACACTACATAATGGTAAAAGGATCAATGCAACAAGAAGAGCTAACCATCCTAAATATATATGCACCCAATACAGGAGCACCCAGATACATAAGTTAAGTTCTTAATGACTTACAAAGAGACTTAGACTCCCACACAATAATAGTGGGAGATTTTAACACCCCATTGTCAATATTAGACAGATCAACGAGACAGAAAATTAACAAGAATATCCACGACTTGAACTCAGACCTATACAAAGCAAACCTAACAGACATTTACAGAACCCTCCACCCCACAGTCACAGTATATACATTGTATATACATTCTCCTCAGCACCACATCGCACCTACTCTAAAATTGACCACATAATTGAAAGTAAATCACTCCTCAGCAAACGCAAAAGAACAGAAATCATAACAAACAGTCTCTCAGACCACAGTGTAATCAAGTTAGAACTCAGAATTCAGAAACTAACTCAGAACCGCACAGCTTCATGGAAACTGAACAACTGGCTCTTGAATGTTGACTGGATAAACAATGAAATAAAGGCAGAAATAAAGATGTTCTTCGCAACCAACAAGAATGAAGAGACAACATACCAGAATCTCCAGAACACATTTAAAGCAGTCTCTAGAGGAAAATATACAGCAATAAACGCCCACATGAGAAGCAAGGAGAGATCTAAAATTGACACCCTATCAACAAAACTGAAAGAGCTAGAGGAGCAAGATAAAAAAAACTCAAAATAGCAGAAGACAAGAAATAACTAAGATCAGAGAAGAACTGAAGGAGATAGAGACACCAAAAAACCCTTCAAAAACTCAATAAATCCAGGAGCTGGTTTTTTGAAAAGATCAACAAAATAGACCATTAGCCAGATTAATAAAAAAGAAAAGAGAGAATAATCAAATAGATGCAATAAAAAATGATAAAGGGGATATCACCACAGATTCCACAGAAATTCAAACCATCATCAGAGATTATTACAAACAATTCTATGCACATAAACTAGTAAACCTGGAAGAAATGGATAAATTCCTGGACTCCTGTGTCCTCCCAAGCCTAAACCAGGAAGAAGTTGAAATCCTGAATAGACCAAAAACAAGGTCTGAAGTTGAGGCAGCAATTAAGAACCTACCACACAAAAAGAGCCCAGGTCCAGATGGGTTCACAGCCGAATTCTACCAGACATACAAAGAAGAGCTGGTACTATTCCTTCTGAAACTATTCCAAATAATCCCAAAAGAGGGAATCCTTCCCAAATCATTTTATGAGACCAACATCATCCTGATACCAAAACCTCGCAGAGACTCAGCAAGAAAAGTAAACTTCAGGCCAGTATCTGTGATGAACATAGATGCAAAAATCTTCAATAAAATACTGGCAAGCTGATTGCAACAGCACATCAAAAAGCTTACCCACCATGATCAAGTAGGATTCATCCCAGGGATGCAAGGCTGGTTCAACATACGCAAGTCTATAAATGTAATTCACCACATAAACAAAAACAAAAACAAAAACCACATGATTATCGCAATTGATGCAGAGAAGGCCTTTGAAAAAATTCAACAGCACTTTATGCTAAAAACCCTCAATAAACTAGGTAGTGACAGAACGTATCTCCAAATAATAAAAGCTATTCATGACAAACCCACAGCCAGTATCATACTGTATGGAAGCATTCCCTTTGAAATCTGGCACTAGACAAGGATGCCCTCTCTCACCACTCCTATTCAATATAGTACTGGAAGTTCTAGCCAGAGCAATCAGGCAAGAAAAAGAAATAAAGGGTATTCAATATGGAAAGGAGGAAGTGAAACTGTCTCTATTTGCAGATGACATGATTGTATATTTAGAAGACCCCATCGTCTCAGTCCAGAATCTCCTGAAACTGATAAGCAACTTCAGCAAAGTCTCAGGATACAAAATCAATGTGCAAAAATCACAAGCATTCCTATACACCAATAACAGACTTAAAGAGAGCCAATCAAGAACAAACTGCCATTCACAACTGTTACAAAGAGAATAAAATACCTAGGAATACAACTAACAAGAATCGTAAAAGACGTCTTCAAGGAGAACTACAAGCCACTGCTCAATGAAATAAGAGAGGACACAAACAGATGGAGAAAAATTTCCATGCTCATGGTTAGGAAGAATCAATATCGTGAAAATGGCCATACAGCCCAAAGTAATTTACAGATTCAACACTATTCCCATTAAGCTACCAATGACCTTATTCACAGAACTGGGAAAAAACACCTCAAACTTCATATGGAACTAAAAGAGAGCCTGCAAAGCCAAGTCAATTCTAAGCAAAAAGAATAAAGCGGGAGGCATCACACTATCAGACTTCAAACTATACTACAAGGCTACAGTAATCAAAACAGCATGGTACTGGTACCAAAACAGAGACATAGACAAATGGAACAGAACAGAGGCCTCTGGAGCAACACCACACATCTACAACCATCTGATCAAACCTCACAAAAACAAGCAATGGGGAAAGGATCCCCTGTTTAATAAATTGTGTTGGGAAAACTGGCTAGCCAGGTGCAGAAAGCAGAAACTGGACCCCTTCCTGACAGCTTCCACTAAAATTAACTCCAGA
Organism: Callimico goeldii; assembly: GCA_963573925.1. Classification (NCBI taxonomy): domain Eukaryota; kingdom Metazoa; phylum Chordata; class Mammalia; order Primates; family Cebidae; genus Callimico; species Callimico goeldii. The sequence continues at coordinate 14,394 of CAUYOR010054903.1, forward strand.
TGGATTAAGGACTTAAACATAAGATGTAACACTATAAAAAACCCTAGAAGAAAACCTAGGCAAAACCATTCAGGACACAGGCATAGGAAAGGACTTCATGACTAAAAGACCAAAAGCAATGGCAACAAAAGCCAAAATAGACAAATGGGATCTAATTAAACTCCAGAGCTTCTGTATAGCCAAAGAAACAATCACTAGAGAGAACCGGCAATCAACAAAAGGGGAAAAAATTTTTGCAATCTACCCATCTGACAAAGGGCTAATATCTAGAATCTACAAAGAACTGAAACAGATTTACAAGAAAAAAACAAACAAACCCATCCAAAAGTAGGCAAAGGATATGAACAAACACTTTTCAAAAGAAGACATATATGAAGCCAACAAACATAGGAAAAAATGCTTATCATCACTGGTCATTAAAGAAATGCAAATCAAAACCACATTGAGATATCCTCTCATGCCAGTTAGAATGGTGATCATTAAAAAATCTGGAGACAACAGATGCTGGAGAGGATGTGGAGAAGTGAGATCACTTTTACATGGTTGGTGGCAGTGTACATTAGTTCAGCCATTGTGGAAGATAGTGTGGCGATTCCTCAAGGACCTAGAAATAGAAATTCCATTTGACCCAGCAATCCCATTACTGGGTATATACCCAAAGGACTATAAATTGTTCTATTATAAAGACACATGCACACACGTGTTCATCACAGGGCTGTTTACAATAGCAAAGACCTGGAACCAACCCAAATGCCCATCAATGACAGACCGAACAAAGAAAATATGGCACATATACACCATGGAATACTATGCAGCCATAAAAAATGATGTTTGTGTCCTTTGTAGGGACATGGATGAACCTGGAAACCATCATTTTTGGCAAACTGACACACGGACAGAAAATCAAACACTGCATGCTCTTACTCATCGGTGGGTGTTGAACAATGAGAGCACTTGGACACAAAAAGGGGAGTATCACACACTGG
>CAUYOR010054904.1:0-17649 GCA_963573925.1 Callimico goeldii
ATCACTTGAACCCGGGAGGTGGTGGTTGTGGTGAGCGGATTTTGCACAATTATACCCCCGCCTGGGCAACAAGTGAAAACCACCAACCCAAAAAAAAAAAAAAAAAAAAAAAAATGCAGGTGAGAGTGGAGAAAAGGGGAGGAGGGAGAATAGTCCAAATAAAAAAGGTATTTCAGAAATTTTTATGGAAATATACTCATGGCTCACTGTCATTACTGGGAAGGAGTTCCAACTGCTCTTTCCAACAGCTCAGGTCCTCGTGGTTGCAGAGTTTTTAAATGTCTATTTTTGTGCATAAAATGTTGTAGCAGTTACTACATTAAGAATTACTTTCTAAGCTAGATGATTCTGTCATTTGTGACAACATGAATGAATCTAGGGGACATTATATTAAGTGAAATAAGCCAGGCACAGAAAAACAAATACCACATGATCTCACTTTCAAGTGAAATCTAAAATAGTCAAATTCATAGAAGTAAAGAGTAGCATGGTGATTAGCAGAGGATGGGGATGGGGAATGGACAGGGAAAGGCGAAACATTGCTCAAAGGGTACATAGTTTCAGTTTGTCAGGAGGACGGGTTCCAGGGATTGGTTGCACAGTATGATGACTATAATGAACAATAATGTATTACAGATTTCCAAATAGCTGAAAGAGTGGATTTTAGATGTTCTCATCACAAAGAAGTGATAAACATTTGAGGTGAGTAATATCTTAATTAGCTTGACTTGACCATTACATAATGTATATATGTTTAGAAACATCACATTATGCCCTCATAAATATGTGTGATTATTATTTGTCAATTAAAATTAAATAAAACCTTTTCAAAGAATTTTTTTGAGACAGTGTCTTGCTCTGTCACCCAGGCTGGAGTGCAGTGGCACCATCTCAGCTCACTGCAACCTCCGCCTCCCAAGTTCAAGTGATTCACGTGCCTCAGCCTACCTAGTAGCTGGGACTACAGGTATGCACCACCAAGCCCAGCTGATTTTTGTATTTTTAATAGAGATGGAGTTTCACCATGTTGCCTAGGCTGGTCTCGAACTCCCGGCATCAAGTGACCCACCCATCTTGGCCTACCAAAGTGCTGGCATTACAGGCATGAGCCACAGAGCCTGGCCAAGAATTATTTTTAAATGATAACTAGACAAAATATTGGATATCATAATTAGCTTGATTTAACCTTTCTACATTATATTCATAGATCAAAACATCACATTGTACCCCATAAATATATACAATTATTATTTGTCAATTAATATATATAATTATCTTTCAAATGCCTAAGGAACAAGTGGCAAAGAAGTATTGACAAAAGTCAGAGGTAAAGTGGAAGGAAAGAGTTAACATGTGGAGTATAATCTTTTTTTCCGCCTGAAGAAAACCTGAGGACTTGACTCTCAGCTTTATTTCTTGCAACAGTAATTCAAAGAATGTACAGTATACGAGATCTATGATAAATTAGGATCCTGCTATATAGTTCACCAGCATGCTATGCCTTTTTGTTGATTCATTAGTAACTGGTTAACCAGTAATTGCTAGTAATTGACAAGAGGCAGCTGCACAGAGAAATAAGAGCTAGAAATACATGTCAGAGATGGCTACAGGACCATCAAGATGTAAAAGCCAAACGAGCTCCAGATCTGGTGCAATGCCCAAGCTGAGACAGTCTGTCTGTCTCTGTGACCATTCATATTCCAGTGTGAAATGACTGTAGATACAGGAAGATGAGCAGAGGATAAGCAAGGCCTCCACAGTGCTGTTGCAGTGCATGGTGTGGTGCCTATCATTTGTACTATTGTAAAGCTACATAAATTGTAGTGCTGGGTGAAGCCTGTTTTGTCTCATCAGTTTGATTGTCAGTCCCTAAATAAGACCCCACCTTCCCACTGACTTTGTGTACTCACCTTGCACAGAATATCATGTTCTTATTATTATTTTTTTTTACTTCTTGTCACTTGACTTTTTTTTTCATAGACACGGGGTCTCGCTGTGTTGCCCAAGCTGGTCTCAAACTCCTGGGCTCAACTGGTCTCCCAAAGTGCTGAGATTACAGATGTGAGCCACAGCACCCAGCCTCAACTATTTTTAATTTATTTTATCTTGTTTATTGTATGTATTTTTCTAAACAACTCTATTCTTTTTAGAACAGGATGAGATAGGAAATCATTTTTGGAGATAGGAAAAGAAAAGGAAAGAAGGAAGGAAGAGGGAGAAAGGGAGGGAGGGAGAAAGGGAAAGAAGGAGGGAGGAAGGGAGGGAAGGGAGCAAATAAGGAAAGGCAAGAGGAGTGGAGGAAATAAACACAGCCAGTCGAACACTTGGCTTGTTCTTTCACATGTGAATCTGGAGCATCTCAGAATGCAACTTCCAGGAATCCCAAAGCATAGATTAACAGAAAGTCTAGTCTGTCTCCTGAACAAGCTCTCATCTCCTTTAATACGTACAGAGATACTTGAGTATACTTCCTAGTATCCATAGGACCAGGATTGCATTCTCCCTCTTGACCAAAAGCCAGAGGTGCTCTGTAGAAGACAGATGACTCCATGCCCACTAATAGAGGCTGTAAGAATTAAAGAAAGGACGGGCATGGCAGCTTACACTTGTAATTCCAGCATTTTTGGAGGTTGAGGCAGGCAGATCATGAGGTAAAGAGATTGAGATCATCCTGGCCAACATGGTGAAATCCTGTCTACTAAAAATACAAAAATTAGTTGGGCATGGTGTCACATGCCAGTAGTCCCAGCTACTTGGGAGGCTGAGGCAGGAGAATCACTTGAACTCAGGAGGTGGAGGTTACAGTGAGCAGAGATCGTGCCACTGCTCTCCAGCCTGGGTGACAGAGCAAGACTCCGTAAAAAAAAAAAAAATTAAAGAAAGAAGAAAGAAACAGGAAAAGCGCTCAACAGTCAAAGACAGTTTTATTCTGGAGTGTAAACATGAGAGAGGCTTCTGGCCAAGTTAGACCAGAGGCATTCTCTCTCACAGACGGAGAGTTTTTAAGGGTTCAAGGCAGGAGAGCTTATCACAGGCTTGGAATGTTTCTGTCTCTTTGTCTTGCTTATCTGGGAGGGAAGGTTTGTGTGTTTGTTCTCATATATCTTCCTGCAACTGCAGGCAGACCCCCTGACCCCCTAAGTCTGCTTTTAGCTTCCGTATCTTAGTGCACCTAAAGTGAAAGGAACGTACTTATTAGGGCCACTGTTTCACTGGTGCCCATTGTATGAGTGTGAAGTTTGACAGTTACCCTAGAGACTTTCCCCCTCCCTCCGTGCTCAAGCTATCTTATCTGTGGTTTACTGTCTGCTCTTTCTGGCTGCTTGCTGTTAGAAGAGAAGTGATTTCCTTGAAATGCATGAGGTTAGAAAGAGAGCTGGAACTTAAAGAGGTGTTTGTCCAAGATGACAGTGCTCCTGCTCTGTTAGAGAACAGTAACTGGAAGAAGCTGGAGGGACTAAAACCGGAACAATTCTTAGAGCTTCCCCAGTAGATAAATCATGTAAAACTATTCTGACTACATGCTGAAAATTCAGCACTTAAAAAGCCCCTGACATTGTCAACATTCCTGGAATCCAAAGAACCTGATAGTATTTCGTAAACCAGCATAACTCCAATCTACCTTCATCATTTGTCCCTGGACTAGTACAAATACACACACACACACACACACACACACACACACACACACACACACACACCCCAAGCTACGCTATTCCATTACCTGAAAACTATAGTCCCCCAACATTAAGTTATCCCATACCAAAAAACAAAATGGCATTTCACTTTTATAGACATCCCCCATATTCCAAAATACTCAGTACTGTTCCTCAACCCAAGTCATCTACAAATGGGGAAGCTGAGTCACACCTATGAGATGTGAGGATGAAAGCTCTGGGAATATTCTCAGTACTAGGGAAGAGGCAATGATGTGTTCCATCCCCTTGGGCTGTGCTTTGCTTGCCACACTTGGAAAAGGTTGGCCAGGCATTATGGCTCACACCTGTAATCCCAGCAATTTGGGAGACCAAGGCAGGTGGATTGTTTGAGACCATTCTAAGCAATATGGCAAAACTCCCTCTCTGTGGTGGCATGTGTCTGTAGTTCCAGCTAATCAGAAGGCTGACATGAGAGGATCACTTGAGAACAGGAGGCAGAGGTTGCAGTGAGCCAAGATCACTGTGAGGAAGGAGACCCAGGCATCTAGGATCACCTCCCCCGTGACTTCCACACTGCATTTCAATAGAAGAAAAAGCTGGCCAACTGGTGCCTCCTAAATCACTTTCCTGTAGATGGCAGGCATGGTATGGGGGAATCTCTCCAGAAGGCATTGTTTTTACTTAAACAAGATCAAACCCCCACCCCAGTCCTCCATAGACCAAGACCCTTTCACATGTAATTTCTAAGACTCTAAACCCAAGACCCTTTCACATGTAACTTCTAAGGCTGTAAACCTAAGATCCTTTCACATGTAATATCTGGAGTTGTAAGCCTATATAAAGGCAGAGCTTCTCTTTGTTAAACGAGCTTGGCTGTTAGACAAAGAATTGTCACCTGGCTCCCTGCCGTAATAAAACACCTCTTCCTTCCTAGTTCAGTGTCTGAGAGGTGCGGCGGCTCCTGCTTCAACTGCACTGCAGCCTGGATGACAGAGCCAGACTCTGTCTCAGAGAAAAGAAACAAGGAAAAAGGAAAGAAGGAAAGGAAAGGAAAGAGGAATGGAAAGGAAAGGGAAAGGGAAAGGGAAAGGGAAAGGAAAGGAAAGAAAAGAGGGAGGGAAGGAGGGAGGGAGGGAAGAAAAAGGGAAAGAGGGAAGGGAGAAAGAGAGAAAGAAAGAAAAGGAAAGAAAGAAGGAGGGAGGGAGGGAAAGGTGGTGGGGGAGAGGAGAGAAGCGGGGAGGAAAGGAGGGAGGGAGGGAAACAAAGACAAAAATACTTGAAGAAGTCAAACAAGCAGAGTTCCCTGCAGGAAGATCTGGGAGAGAGTCTTCCCTGTTCCCTTGGAGCACAAAGGGCCCTAAAGAGTCCTGGCAAAGGAAGGTTAAAGCATCACAGCTGGAACAGGACTCCAGACCACACAGGTCCTCACTCAGTGGTTCTGGGTAACTCTGTCTTCTGGAATGGGAAGTCAGGATAGTGCTGGGGACCAGAGGTGGGGAATGAGAAAGGGATCTGAAGCGGTGTCAGGAAAACCTATGACCATGCCAGGAGGGATGAGATAACATGGGGTCACTCTGCTTCCCTCTTCTTGTATCTTTGTTCTCCTCTAGGGAGTTAATGAGTGGGAAATGTCACATGGCTGAAGCTTTCGGCTGAAGTGTGGTTTCTAAATAAATTTGCAGACACAGTGAGGAAAAGGCTTCTGCTTCTGACAGTGGAGATAAAACATCTGGACATAGGAAGCGCCATGACTAAATAACCCTGTCTGTCACATTTGCCTTCCTCACTGCCCTCCATGGGAGAATGATGGGTTCCAAAATTTACATGAATCAAACATTGGCCAAAAAAACCATTCTGAGTGTTTTGGTAAGATGCGAGTGAATCAGGAAAGGCTTATCCATGTGTTATTGTCCAAATGAACCCAATAAAATCAAGGACTACCCATGTGTACAGAAAGGAACGAATGGTCACTATGACTAAACCTCTGATTTTTACATGTTTGTTTAACCTAAGTGCAGACCAGGCAGGCTTCCAAGAATTAGCTATGACTCGGTCACAAATATTTACTAAAATATTTTCTCTGCCTCATAGTATAAATACTAACATTTGTGGGTGGGGATGCTGACCACCTGCTGGGCATTGTGCTTTAACATGCTTTTGTGGAGCAAATCTTCTCAACAACTTTGAGATAGGTACTCCCATTATCCCCACTTCACAGATGGAGAAACTGTGTCACATAGAGGTTAGGTGACTTGCCGTAGACCACCTGCCTATAGTATAACTACACCCTTTCAGTCTTCCTGAATCTTCAATAAAATATTATGAACAGATATAGCCTTTTCTTTACTATACTGTGGTCACCTAGGAGTCTCTGTACTTGTACCTGAGATGAAATGGAGCAAGATATAACAGTGCTTCCTTCCTTCTGGCCAGCCTAGGAGGTGCCACACCTAAAGTCCTTGGCCAGGTCAGATAGGTCAGAGCAGCAAATTCACAAGGGAATTTTGTTTCAAGAAATCATTCTGCATCCATTGACTATTCTTATTTAATTTTAAAAATTAAATATAAATCTACCTTGCACCATTCAGGAAACAATATTCCAAGTGATAGTACATCTGAATGTGACAGACAAAATGACAAGGCTTCTAGAACAAAATAGGCGACTATCCTCATGACCTAGAGGTAAGTAGAGATTTCTTAACTGGAACAGAAACATATTAGTCATAAAACAATAGGCTAATAAATTTGACTACATTAAAATTAAAGATGTGTGTTCAAAGTACATGATTATAAAGAGTGAAAAGGCAAGCCACAGAGTGGGAGAACATATTTACAGCACATGTAACCAAGAAAAGAGTCATCTTCAGAATATATAAAGAACTCCTGCAAATCAACAGAAAAAAATGGGTGGGAAATTTGAACAGGAATTTCACATAAAAGAGAATATTTGAATGACTAATAAATATTAAGAGGAGTTAAAGACACTGCTAAACACCTACCAGACTTTCTATAATGAAAGACAAAAAATAAAAGTCTACTCAAGATTAAGGAGCATTAAAAACTCTTCTCCACTAGTAGCAGAAGTGTAAATTGGTATCACTTTTTAAAATGGCATTATCTAATAATGTAAACATATGCATACTTTATGATCCAGCAGTTTCACTCGTAGAAATACACCCAACAGGTATGCATGCATATGTTCACTAGAAGACATATATTAGAATATTCGTGGCAGCAGTAGTCATGATACCCAAAGGTGGAAACTACCAAAGTGCTCATCAACAATGGAATAGAAAAATAAATCATGGTAAATTTATAGGATTAGATATTATGCAACAATGAGAAGGACCAAACTACAGCTACACCCAAATGTATTGATAAATTTTACAAACATAATGTTGTGCAAAAGAAAAAACCTCCAGACATAAAAAAGTATTTTGATTCCATGTACATAATGCACTAAACAGGCAAGACTAATGTGTGATGTTAGAAGTAAGCATAATATTGGGAGGCCAAGATGGGTGGATCCCGAGGTCAGGAGATTGAGACTATCCTGGCTAACACAATGAAACCCCATCTCTACTAAAATACAAAAAATAGCCAGGTGTAGTGGTGGGCGCCTGTAGTCTCAGCTACTCGGGAGGCTGAGGCATGATAATTGCTTGAATGTGGGAGGCAAAGGTTGCAGTGAACCAAGATCATGCCACTGCCCTCCAGCCTGGGCAACAGAGTGAGACTCCATCTCCACAAAAGAAAAGAAGAAGAAGAAAGAAGAAGAAGGAAGAAGGAAGAACAAGAAGAAGAAAGGAGGAAGGAGGGAGAAGAAGAAGAAAGAAAAAAGAAAGAAGAAGAAGAAGTAGTGGTTGTATCTGAGATAGGTAGTGTCTGAAACAGAGCATCATGGGGATTCCTAGGTGCTGGTAATGTTCTGTTTTTTAATGTGAGTGCTGGTTACATGGTGTGTTCATTGTCCTGGGAAAATTTATCAAACTAACAGTTTGGCACTTCTTTCTATGAATGTTTTATTTTTAACTTTTAAAAAAGTTAAAACATGCACAAAATGCCACTACAAATGTACCTGAATCGTTTAATTTTGAAACACTGACACTACCAAGTTTTGATGAAGATGTAGAACAATGCAAACTCTTACATAGTACCAGAAGGAGCATAAGTGATTCAACTACTTTGGGAAACTCTTGGGAATTATTTACTAGATTTTAAAATAGATATATCCTCTCACCCAGCAAATCCACTCTTAAGTACATACCCAAAAGAAATATGTATGTTTTCACCAAAAAATATTTCCAAGAATATTCATATCAGCATTATTCATAGTAGCCAAAAAAACTGGAAATAACTCAAATGTTCATTAACAAACAGAACAGATAAATTGTGGTGCTAATACAATTCTTTATACTGTACAGCAATATGAACAATTCTGCATTGTATTAGTCCATTTTCATACCACTGATAAAGACACCCAAGACTGGAAGAAAAAGAGGTTTAATTGGACTTACAGTTCCACATGGCTGGGGAGGCCTGAGACTCATGGCAGGAGGTAAAAGGCACTTCTTATGTGGTGGCAGCAAGAGAAAATGAGGAAAAAGCAAAAACAGAAACCCCTGATAAACCCATCAGATCTCAGAGACTTATTCACTATCATAAGAATAGCACACAAAAGACTTGCTCCCATGATTCAATTACCTCCCCCCTGGGTCTCTCCCACAACACATGGGAATTCTGGGAGATACAATTCAGGTTGATATTTGGGTGGGGACACAGCCAAACCACATCATTCCTGCCCTGGTCCCTCCAAATCTCATGTCCTCACATTTTGAAACCAGCCATGTCTTCCCAACAGTCTCCCAAAGTCTTAACTCATTTCAGCATTAACCCAAAAGTCCACAATCCAAAGTCTCATCTAAGACAAGGCAATTCCCTTCCACCAATGAGCCTGTAAAATCAAAAGCAACTAGTTACTACCTAGATACAATGGGGGTACAGGTATTGGGTAAATACAGCCATTCCAAGTGGGAGAAATTGGCCAAAACAAAGGAGTTATGGGGCCCATGCAAGTCCAAAATCTAGTGGAGCAGTCAGATTTAAAATCTCCAAAATGGTCTCCTTCGACTCCAGGTCTCAGATCCAGGTCATGCTGATGCAAGAGGTGGGTTCCCATGGTCTTGGGCAGTTCTGCCTCTGTGGCTTTGCAGGATACAGCCTCCCTCCCAGCTGCTTTCATGGGCTGGTATTGAGTGTGGATTTTCCAGGCCCATGTTGCAAGCTGTTGGTGGATGTCCCATTCTGGAGTCTGGAGGACAGTGGCCCTCTTCTCACAGCTCCACTAGGCAGTGCCCCAGTAGGGATTCTGTGTGGGGGCTCCAACCCCACATTTCCCTTCCACACTACCCTAGCAGATGCTCTCCATGAGGGCCCTACCCCCATAGCAAGACTTTGCCTGGGCTTCCAGGCATTTCCACATATCTTCTGAAATCCAGGCAAAGTTCTTCAAACCTCAATTCTTGACTTCTGTTCACTTGCAGTCTCAACACCATGTGGAAGTTGCCAAAGCCTGGGGATTGCACCCTCTGAAGCCATGGCCCAAGCTCTACACTGGGCCTTTTCAGCCATGGCTAGGACACAGGGCATCAAGTCCCTAAGCTGCACACAGCACGGGGTCCCTGAGCCCAGCCCACAAAACCATTTTTGCTTCCTAAACCTCAAGGCTTATGATGGGAGGTCTGCTTCAAAGACCTCTGACATGCCCTGGAGACGTTTTCCCCATTGACTTGGGGATTAACATTTAGCCCTTTGTTACTTATGCAAATATGTGCAGCAGGGTTGGATTTCTCCTCAGAAAATGGGATTTTCTTTTCTATCACATTGTCAGGCTGCAAAGTTTCCAAACGTTTATGTTCTGTTTCCCTTTTAAAATGAATGCCTTTAATAGCACCCAAGTCACTTCTTGAATGCTTTGCTGCTTAGAAATTTCTTCTGCCAGATACCCTAAATCATCCCTCTTAAGTTCAAAGTTCCACAAATCTCTAGGGCAGGGGCAAAATGCCACCAGTCTCTGCTAAAACATAACAAGAGCCACCTTTGTTCCAGTTCTTAATAAGATCCCATCTCCACTTGAGTTCATCTCAGCCTGGATCTTATTGTCCATATTGCTATCAGTGTTTTGAGCAAAGCCATCCAACAAGTCTCTGGGGAGTTCCAAACTTTCCCCCATTTTCCTGTCTTCTTTTGAGCCCTCCAAACTGTTCCAATCTCTGCCTGTTACCCAGTTCCAAAGTTGCTTCCATGTTTTCGGGTATCTTTTCAGCAATGCCTCACTCTACTGGTACCAATTTACTGTACTAGTTCATTTGCATGCTGCTGATAAAGACATACCCAAGACTGGAAGAAAAAAGGTTTAATTGGACTTACAGTTCCACATGACTGGGGAAGCCTCAGAATCATAGAAGAAGGTAAAACACTTCTTACATGGCAGCAGCAAGAGAAAATGAGGAAGAAGCAAAAGCGGAAACTCATAAGCCCATCAGATCTCATGAGACTTATTCACTATCACAAGAATAGCATGGGAAAAACCAGTCCCCATGATTCAATTACTCCCCCCTGGGTCTCTCATTCCCCCATAGCATGTGGGAATTCTGGGAGATAAAATTTAAGCTGAGATTTGGGTGAGGACACAGCCAAACCATATCATGCATATGCTACAGAAACATAAATTACAGTCACATGTACCAACATGAATGACTCTCATGAGTACAATGCTTGGTGAAAGAAATCAGATACAAAAGAATACACACTATGTGATTTATGTATATAATTTTAATAGAAAAGCTAAACTGTAGTATTAGAAGTCAGGATATCAGTTACTTTTGAAGGAGAAGAGAAAAGGGTAGCAGTTGAAACAGAGCATGAGAGCATCACTCATAAATGGGAAGACATGAGGCTGTATAGAAAAGAGCATAAATAAAATGAGAACTGGAGCTATATCTTTCATGGTCTGGTAATCTCATCTGCTTTCCAAGAGAAATATAATAACAAACCTCAGATACATCACTCTCAGGTTTCATGCTCTGACTTCAGGGCTGTCTCTCAGATTTCTGGTTCCACCCCATCTCTGCCCCATCTTTCCCATGAGTCCTTGGTGAAGGTTCTTGGGAAAGAGAAGGTTGATGGATATAGAAGTTCTCCATGGCTGAGGCTCCAATTGTAGACTACCATGCCAGTACAAACTTAGCCTTTAAATATTTGTTAAAAATTCAACTGTTTGGGGCCAGGCGTGGTGGCTCACACCTATAATCCTAGCACTTTAGGAAGCTGAGGCAGGTGAATCACCTGAGGTCAGGAGTTCAAGACCAGCCTGGCCAACATGGTGAAACCCTGTCTCTATTAAAATTACAAAACTCAGCTAGTCATGATGCCGCATGCCCATAATCCCAGCTACTCAGGAGGCTGAGGCAGGAGAATTGCTTGAACCTGGGAGGCAGAGGTTGCAGTGAGCGGAGATCATGCCACTGCACTCCAGCCTGGGAGATAAAGGAAGACTCCATCTCAAAAAAAAAAATTCAACTGTTTCTTCTTATTCTCATCTTTCTCCTTGTGTTGCTATTTTAACATGGGTCAATGAAGCCTTGTGACTCTTCTAAGCTTATATGGTTTGACTCTATGTCCCCACCCAAATCTCCTGTCAAATTGTAATCCCCATGAGTCAAGAGAGAGATCTGGTGGGAGGAGATTGGATCATGGAGGTGGATTTCCCCTTGCTGTTCTCAAGATAGTGAGTGAGTTCTCATGATATATGATGGTTTAGAAGTATGTGTAATTTCCCTCTCTTTCTCTCCCTCTCTCTCTCTTGCCACTGTGTGAAGAAGATTCTTTCTTCTCCTTCACCTGCCACCATGATTGTATATCTCCTGAGGCCTCTCAGCCATGCTTCCTTTTAAGCCTGTGAAACTGTGAGTCAATTAAACCTCTTTTCTTTGTAAATTACCCAGTCTCAGGTAGTTCTTTACAGCTGTGTGAGAACAGACATAAATACATTGCCTTAAAGGAGTTCATCATTTTCTGTATTTTTGTTCATTTACATAGTTTTGCATTTATACTCTAAAAGTAAAAAGTTCTCACTGTTAGGGTGGGAGCAATATTCTCTTATGACTTTCTACATCCTAAATGGAAGTAAAAGTCTAAAGTTGTCTTCATTAAAGTATATATATATACACTTTATATACTTTTATATATATCATATATATGATATATGTAAAAGTTAACATATATGTTATATATACACACTATGTTATATATAATGTATATAATTATATATATTTAAATTATATATATTATATATATAGTGTGTGTATATAACATATATATGTTATTAACTTTTATATATATCATATATATCTCTTACTAACTTTATTCCCATATATTAATCCTGGTTCTCCAAAGAAATAGATTCAATAGGATAGATCTAAGAGGAGATTCATTATGGAATTGGCTCATGTGATTATGAGCCCCAGGTTCCTCTATCTGCTATCTGCAAGCTGGAAAGCCAGGGATGTCTGGTGTAACTCAGTCTGTGTCCAAAGACCTGAAAACCAGGGAGGCCACTAGTGTAAGTTCTTGAGTTCAAAGTCCTGAGAACCTGGAGCTCTGAGGTCTAGGGCAAGAGAAGATGGATGTCCCAGCTCTAGAAGAGATAATGAATTAGCTCTTTCTCTGCCTTTTTGTTCTATGCAGACTCTCAACTGATTGGCTGATGCCCACCTACATTGGTGAAGGTGGACCTTCTTCACACTCAGTTTACTGATTCGAATGCTAATCTCTTTCTGAAACATCCTTATGGACACACTCAGAAATACTGTTTTAACAAATACCTGGGTATCCCTTAAACCAGTCAAGTTGTTACATAAAATTAACCATCACAATTCCTAAGTAGCTTCTCTTCTTGTGGTTCTGAATGGGATCATTGTTTTGGCTAAAGTCCATATCCACCATACAATCTGAGGCACTGTTTCAAGCCCCAATATAGTAAGTGACTTGCAACAGACCAAAACCAAGTTGACCTTGCTTTATAAATCTAGAAGTGAGCCATCTAGGTATTAGCCGAAATCTTGGCCTGTAGAAATTTATGTACAAAGTTCATGCCTCAGGCAATATTCCCATGTTCAATGTTTCTATCTAGAAGCCCCTAAAAGAATTTATAGCTTGTATGTCACCAAGCTTATTTTTAAATGAGAAAATTAGAATAAGCTAAATTTTATAAGTTTCTTTGTAACCACCTCCTGGGTCTTGATTTTTGTAGTAACTCATCAACTCACAAAGGTAGTTCTGGATTTGGTTTTTGTAGCAACTCATCAACCTCACACAGGTAGTTTGGTAACTTAGCAATCTCTTTTAACAATACCTTTAAACCAGATTATGGGGCAGCAGTTGTCTGTGTCTGAAGGAGATGAAGAACATCTGAGAAAGACCACCTGCCCTCTCCTCCCACACACAACACACAGGAGCACAGAACGTGGTGAGGTCTTGGGGCAGGACAGGGAAACTAAGAAGGAAATGTTCAAGCACAGCAGGACTTCACTGAGTTCTATGCAGCAGCCATCACAGCTGGGAAAGGAAGTAGGAAAGCAAAGTGAGACCTCCACCTGAAGCACAAGCAGAGAGAAAACCATAGAGCTGAGAAACATGCCACTGTCACTCCGGGCCTCCACTGCATACAAAACAGAAGCTGCCTATGGCTAGAGAAGAGGTTGAAGAGCTGAGAGAGAACTGTTCTATTCACCAGGCAAATATGCACAGGGCTGGTTGAAGGATAAGAGAAGATAAAGAGAAATAAAAGAAACCCCACATTTACTCATACACAAGCCCTTCTTAAAGGAAAGTTGCAATCTTGCCCTCATTTGCAGTCAATAGTGAACTGTATCTCACTAAAGCCACAAAAACAGTGCAGACTTTGCTCATCTCTAAATTAGTTTGACTCAGTTTCCCACACTAATGGCCACAATCAAAATGAGGTATGTATTTTTTTTGGGTGGGGCTAGATATTATTTATATATTCTCACAATTTTACACACATGATGAAGGCAGATGTGACTCATAAAGAGAGAAAAGAGTCAATGTAACAAGGCTCAAAGAAGACTTTTATGTTAGAATTATTAGAGAGGGACTTTATTATAAAAATGACCAAAAAAAGTAAAAGGGTGTATGGAAAAAAATAGGCAACATGCTTGAACAGATGAAGAGTTTCAGAAGTGAAATGGAAATTTTAGAGTATATACATAATATATATTTTATATATAGCATATATTTATACTCATATAAGTATGTACTGTACTATATATAACATATTTTATTACTGTACTGTGCTATATTATATATTTATTCTACTATATTTTTATACTATGTACTATATATGATACTCTATAATAAATATATGAGCCAAATGGCAATGTTAGAAATAAAAAATACAGTATCAGATATAAAGAATTTTTACTGAGGGGAGAGGATTCAAGATGGTGCTGTAGGAGCAGCTCAGGATTGCAGCTACCAGTGAAAGCACAGAGGGTGAGTGGACACTGCATTTCCAGATGGATCTTTATTGCCCACAGACCAGGAGATTCCCAGGTGGAGGAGCCCCATGGGTTGCCAGCACAGCTGTTTTGGCCAGCACGGCTGTTACAGCTGGTGCGGCTCTTTCAGCCAGCGCTGCAGTGCAGCGGCTCTCCGTACAAAATATACTGGTCTGGTTGCCCTGTTAAACTGGCAAGTGGAGATCCAGGAAGGCAGATTAGCCCATCCATCTGATTAAACAGGACTGAAACATAAAGCCAGGCCAGGAGACTCTGGGGCAGCGACGTTGTTTCAGCCAGCGCAGTGTGTCACCACACGGGAAATCACACAGATCCTGGTGCCCTTTCAGTGGGCGACTGAAACACCTGGAAGACAGTCAACCGTTCAACTTAAAAAAAAGGGCTCTGAGGCAGGGAGCCAGGTGATCAGACTCGGCAGGTCCCATGCCCACAAAAAGAAACAAACAAACAAAAAAACAGCAATTGGAAATGCTCAGGGTTGAGAGTTTCATGGCAGACACAGAAAAAACTGACGTCCAACATTAACGAGGCACTCCACCCCTACGGAGGTAGTCTGTCATTGCTGACCAGCCTGCCATTGCTGAGGCAACCCGCCATTGCTGAGGCAACCCACCATAACAGAGAGAGTCCGCCATTACAGAGTCGGGCTAACATTTCTGAGGCAGTTCTAACCACACCCATATAAAAAGGACTGCACGGAAATACACACGACAGCAGGGTGGAACCAGCATCAGGGCGGAACCCAAAGCAGCTCAGTAAAGCCTTTGCAGGCAGTGACTAGACTGCCCCCTTGCTGGGCAGGACAGCCCTGAAAAAAAGAAAGAAAGAAAAAAAAGCCAGCAATGCAACAGATAATCATAAATAAAGCCCTAACTCCCCAGGACACAGCACCTGGGGAAAAAAAGGGGGTTTATGAGTTCTGCTGCAGCAGACTTAAATGTACCTGCCTAGCAGCTCTGAATAAACAACGGAGCTCGCAGCTCAGCACTTGAGCTCCTATAAAGTACAGACTGTCACCTCAAGCAGCTCGCTGACCCCCCGCATATCCAGAGTCACCTCAAAAAGGATTGATCAGACTGACATTTGGTGGGCATCATTCTGGGACAAAGATAGCAGAAGAAGAAACTGGTAGCAACCGTTCCTGTTCTGCAGCTGCTGCAGGTGACCCCCAGGCAATCAGGGCCTGGAGTGGACCTCAGCAGTCCTACAGCAGAGGGACCAGACGGTTAGAAGGAAAACTAAGAAACAGACATACTTCATCATCAATAATCTGGGCATCCACTCAGAGACCCAATCGGAAAGTCAGCAACTACACAGACGACAGGTGGATAAATCCACAAAGATGGGAAGAAACAACTGCAAAAAGGAAGAAAACACCTGAAACCGGAACATCTCACCTCCTACAAGGGATCACAACTCCTCACCAGCAAGGGAACAAAGCTGGACGGAGAATGAGTGTGATGATATGACGGAATCAGAAGGTGGATAATGAGAAACTTCCGTTAGCTAAAAGAACATGTTCTAACTCAATGCAAAGAAACTAAGAACCTTGAAAAAAGATTTGAGGAAATGATAACAAGAATGGACAACTTAGAGAGGAATATGAGTGAATTGAGGGAGCTGAAAAACACAACATGTGAACTTCGTGAGGCATGCACAAGTTTCAACAGCTGAGTTGACCAATCAGAAGAAAGGATATCAGAGGTCGAAGATCAACTCAATGAAATAAAATCAGAGGGCAAGGTTAGAGAAAAAAGGAATGAACAAAGTCTCCAAGAAATGTGGGACTATGTGAAGAGACCTAATCTACGTTTAATAGGTGTACCAGAATGTGACAAAGAGAATGAATCCAAGCTGGAAAATACTCTTCAGGTTTTATCCAGGAGAACTTCCCCAAACTAGCAAGGCAGGCCAATATTCAAGTCCAGGAAATACAGAGAAAACCACAAAGATATTCCTCAAGAAGAGCAACCCCAAGGCACATAATCACCAGATTCACCAGGGTTGAAATGGAGGAGAAAATGCTATCAGCAGCCAGAGAGAAAGGTCGGGTCACCCACAAAGGGAAGCCCATCAGACTCACAGCAGATCTCTCAGCAGAAACCCTATAAGCCAGAAGAGAGTGGGGACCAATATTCAACATCTTTAAAGAAAAGAACTTTCAATCCAGAATTTCATGTCCAGGCAAACAGAGCTTCATAAGTGAAGGAAAAATAAAATTCTTTGCAAACAAGCAAGTACTCAGATATTTTGTCACCACCAGGCCTGCTTTACAAGAGCTCCTGAAAGAGGCACTACACATAGAAAGGAACAGCCAGTACCAGCCACTCCAAAGACATACCAAATGCTAAAGAGCATCAACAAAATGAAGAAACTGCATCAACTAATGAGCAAAACAGCCAGGTAGAATCAAAATGGCAGTATCAAATTCACACATAACAATATTAACCCTAAATGTAAATGGGCTAAATGCACCAATCAAAAGACACAGCTGGCAAATTGGATAAAAAACCAAAACCCATCACTGTGCTGTATCCAGGAAACCCATCTCACATGCAAGGATACACAAAGGCTCAAAATAAAGGGATGGAGGAAGATTTACCAAGCAAATGGAGAGCAAAAAAAAAGCAGGATAAAATAGATAAATTTTATCTCCATCTCTGATAAAATAGACTTTAAAGTCTCATCTCTGATAAAATAGACTTTAAAGCAACAAAGATCAAAAAAGACAAAGAAGGACATTACATAATGGTAAAAGGATCGATAAACAAGAAGAGCTAATGATCCTAATATATATGGACCCAATACAGGAGCACCCAGATATATAAGGCAAGTTCTTAATGACTTACAAAAAGACTTAGACTCCCACACAATAATAGTGGGAACTTTAACACTCCACTGTCAATATTAGACAGATCAACCAGACAGAAAATTAACAAGTATATCCAGGACTTGAACTCAGACCTGGAACAAGCAAACCTGATAGGCATTTACAGAACTCTCCACCCCAAATCCACAGAATATACATTCTTCTCAGCACCACATCACACCTACTCAAAAATTGACCACATAATTGGAAGTAAATCACTCCTCAGCAAATGCAAAACAACGGAAATCATAACAGTCCCTCAGACCACAGTGCAATCAAGTTAGAACTCAGAATTCAGAAACTAACTCAGAACCATACAGCTTCATGGAAATTGAACAACTGGCTCTTGAATTTCACTGGATAAACAATGAAATAAAGGCAGAAATAAAGAAGTTCTTCGAAACCAATGAGAACGAAGACACAACATACCAGAATCTCTGGGACACATTTAAAGCAGTCTCTAGAGGAAAATATATAGCAATAAGTGCCCACATGAGAAGAGTGGAGAGATCCAAAATTG
>CAUYOR010054906.1:0-14354 GCA_963573925.1 Callimico goeldii
CGAGGAGGCCGAGGCCGGTGGATCACGAGGTCAAGAGATTGAGACCATCCTGGTCAACATGGCAAAACCCCGTCTATACTAAAAATACAAAAAATTAGCTGGGCATGGTGGCGCGTGCCTGTAATCCCAGCTACTCAGGAGGCTGAGGTGGGAGAACTGCCTGAACCCGGGAGGTGGAGGTTGCGGTGAGCCGAGATCGCGCCATTGCACTCCAGCCTGGGTAACAAGAGCGAAACTCCATCTCAAAAAAAAAAAAAGATGTCGAAATAAAGCTAACTTATTTTTTCTGTTATTCTATTTAAGATAATGTTTAGGATCAAGCTTAACAAAGATCAATTCTTTGTGTTCTTTCTGGACAGGTTGACTTAAACAATATTCTGATCAATATTACCTTTCATCATGATATAAACTAATCTGTAAATCTTGTCCTTTTAGGGCAATACAGCAACTTCAGAGAGACTCTGGAAAGCATTAAAAATGAACAGTCCAATAAAAAAATGGACAGTTTTAGAAAAGTTAAAAGATGAATATTGGAAAATCATGGTTTTTTATTAACCAATAGGATTGGAAACATAATTGAAAAGCAGCTCCAATATCTGGAGAGGGGTTTGGGAATTGGAATCTGACTACATTGGAATATTAAGAATACTTGTAAGAATAGAGACAGAATAAAGAATTGGAATATTGGAATATTAATAGGTTGGAATATTAAGAATACCTGCAAGAACAGAGACAGAATCAAGTAGCCTCTCTATGTTTCTTTCCATATGGATTTCTATGGTGACATTTAATGTTTCTTTATTTTATAGATACTAATTCATCTGATTTTAATAACCATTCATAAAAGGTAGTCTTGCATATTGTTTCAAATTTTGATGTGGAAAGACTTTGATATTGGTCCAGCTGGGCCACTTATCTGGCTGTTAAATTTAATTTTTGTATGCTACTTTTCCCAGACCTCAGTTTTTTAATCTGTAAAACTGCAATCACATCATATACGTCATGATCGATAATAGGATCATGTACCTAAAAAATAATAAGACTGTAGAAATTTAAGTCAAAAGAGCAGTGTTTGTACTAATTCTACAGCTGGACTTCTGTTAGTTAAAATAGACATTGCCAACACAGGTGAGTTCTAATTGGACTCTAGAGAGTAAACAGGAACAGTCACCATTTGGGACAAAAATGTAGTCTCCAGAATTACAACAGTAAATTTTTGATGAAGCATTTTACAATATAAACGATTTAATTAAAATATATATTATTTCTTCACATATCTCTTAGCTGAAATGACGTTTACTTCCTAAGCTGTGTCTGTCATCACAGAGATGAAAGCAGAAAATATAGATAAATCTAGAAAGAAAGTGACAAAGAAAGACAATATACTTCTTATTCTATTTTAATGAATTGATTACATCCTAATTTATAACAGTACAGGAGAAAAAATAGAATGTGCTTTGGTAATGACAGAATAAGCTAAATTTATAGTAGACAAGCCTACATTATTAAAATATAGTACCACATATCTTATTCAATTGAATAAAATATGGGCTTTGTCCACACTTCAACAGGGATAAAAACATTTCATTTGCCAAATAACTTTACAGTCCAATTAAGCTCATTCTTACTGACTGGGATGGCATAATCAACTACCCCATCTGAGATTCTCCTGCCTATTTAACTTTCTCAGTATTCCAGCAGTTTAGTATTAATCCTATGCAAAAAAAAAAAAAAAAAAAAGTAAAACTACCTTAATTTGTGTTTTAGGTTTTTAGTTATTTTTCAAAAATGTTAATATCTAACATTTGTTCCTCAGCTAGATCTGTTAGTGATTCTCTAAAAATTTACATAGTACTGACTATTGTTTAAATATATTCAGTGGTCACCATGTAAACCTGAACTAACCTGTGATCACAAAGTTCTTTATTTTTTATAATTTTTATAATTTTAGCTCCTATATTTAAGATTTATTTCCAGTAAATTTTTGTAAATGTTATAAGGTAGGATCTAAGTTTGTGTTTTTTTTGCACAGTAATCCAATTATTCTAAAACCTTTTTAATTGATTTTTTTCACCATTGAATTTTTTAAATATCTTTGTCAAAAATTAATTGAAGAAAAATGTAAAGGTTTATCTCTGGATTTTTTATTCTGTTCCATTGATTTATATATGTCTGTCATTGCAATAATGCAGTACTCTTTGGATTATGGTTAGTTTATAGCAGGCTTGATGTATGTCTTAAACCAGGTACTGAAAATCCTCCAGCTTGTTTTTTTTTCTAAATAGTTTTGGTTGATTTTAGTGATTTTTATTTTCATATTAATTTTATGATTAGCTATTAATTTTATTTAAAAAACTTTAAGTTTTGGTTAAGAATTCTATTGATTCTATTAGATTAAATTGGGGAGAGTTGTCATCTTAACATTATAGAATTTTCCTACACATTAACCAAAAAGTTTTTCTATTTCTCTAGATATTCTTTAATTTTTGTCAGTAATGTTTGGATTTTAGAGTACAAGTTTGTGTTTCTTTTGTTCCGTGTATTTCTAGGTATTTTATTCTTTGTGGTATTGTTTTAATTGAATTATTAATTTTGTTTTTGGATTGTTCATAAAAATACAATTTATGTTGGATGCTGTTAAATTTATTGATTAGTTCTATCAGCTCTTTTAGATTATTTAGAACTTTTTACATGAAGGAACATGCCATCCAAAGTTAGCAACAGTTTTGTTTTGTTCTTTATTGTCCGGATGCCTTCCATTTCTTTTCCTGGCATTGATTCAGAAAAATTTTGAAAAAAACTAGTGATTGGAAATATTTGCTCAGTTATGAGCTTAGAGAAAAATAATTTAGTCTTTCACCAATAAGCATAATGTAAGTTGCAGAGTTTTCAGACCAGTTCTTTATAATTTTGAGGACATTTATCTCAACTAATTTAAATTGTAAGTGAATGTCAGATTTGCTCTGATGCATTTTCTGCATTTGCTAAGATCATGATTTTTTTTTTGTTCTTTATTCTACTAATATCATGTATTACATAAACGGATTTGGGGATGGTTATCTGGCTTTCCTGCAATATATCCCACTTAGTTGTGATAGTGTAATTTTTATATTTTGGTTTTTTATTTCATTTGCCAGCATTTTGTTAAGGATTATGCATCTATTTTCATGAGGATATTGGTCTGTAATTTCATTGGCTTTGTTATCAGGGTAATATTGACCTTCTATTGTAAATTGGGAAGTAGCCTTTCATCCTTTCTTTTCTGAAAGGGTTTGTTTATGTTATTTCTCATTTTTTAAATATTTTATAGAGCTCGGCAATGACGTGGTCTTGGACTGGCTTTTCTATGAGGGGGGTTTATTTTAAGTACAAATTCATTGTATTTGCTTTGTATAGGCCTATTCATATTCTTTATTTCTTGAGTCATTTTTGTTGGTTTGTGTCTTTCCTGGGTTTTATTCATTTTATTTTAATTATATAATTCGTTGCCAAAATGTTCTTTATGATATTACTTCATGATACTTTTAACTTCTATAGGTGTGCTTATGATGTCCCTCTCTTCAACTCCAGGTTTTGATAATTTGCATATTTTTCTTGATAAATGTATCTAAAAATGTATAAAATCTGTTGTTCTTTTTAAAAATTGAATTTTGTTAATTTTTATCTATTGTTTTGTTTATGTTTGATTTCCACTCTCATATTTTTCTTTTTTCTGTTTGTTTTGTGTTTCATTTGCTCTTTTTTCTATTTTGTGTAGACATTTATATTACTTATTGAAAAATTTCCTTGTTTAGATATATGTGTTTTTCTCATATATGCATTTTAAGCTAAAAATTTCCTTCCTTTATGTGTTTTTAGTTGAATCTCATACATTTTGTTATATTGTATTCTTCAGTTAAAATATTTTCTATTTTCCATGGTGATTTCTTCTCTGGAGTATGATATATATTTAAAAGTAACTTTTTTAAATAGTTGAATATTTGGAGAGAGTGTGCATTTTTATTTGCTGTTTGTCTTAATACATTCAAATTGTTATAACAAAATGTTATACATTGAGTGGCTTATAAATAACAGAAATTTATTTCTGATATTTCTTGAAATTGAGAAGTTCAAGATCAAGGCACCTGCATATTTGGAGTTTGATGAGAGACTCCTTCCTGGTTCATAGATGGTGGCTTCTCTCTGTGTCCTCACATGGTAGAAGGGGCAAACAAGATTTCTGAAGTCTCTTTAAGAACAATAATTCCATTCATGAGAGCTCTGCCCACATGACCTACTCACCTCCCAAAGACCCTATCTCCTAGTAGGGATTTAGGATTCTCATTGTATATATTTTTACTGAACACAATCATTCAGATCATAGACTATTTAATTTATATACATTTGATACCAACTTCACTGACTTTCAGTCTTTTTAAAATTATTGAGAATTATTCTGTGGCCTATCATATGCTTTATTCTCATGACTATTCTAAGTGAACACTAAAGAAGATATATAAAGCATGAAAAACTATATTGAGATATTCAACATAATTATCAAGAAAATTCAAATCACGACTACAATAACACTTCACATCTCAGGCTATTTTTAAAAACTCAAAATATAACAAGTGTTGACAAGAATGCAGAAAAATTGAAAACCTTGTACATTGTTGTTTGGAATGTAAAGGGATGCAGCCTCTCTGGAAAGCAGTGTGGCAATTGCTTTAAAAATTAAAAATAGAACTATAATATGACACAGGAATATTTCTTCTGGGTGTATATCCAAGAGAATTAAGATTAGAAATTTACGGCAATATCTGCACTCTCATGTTGATTGTAGCATTATTCCCAATAGCCAAGGCTGGAAACAGCCCAGTGTCCACTGGCCAATAAATAGGTAGATATAATATAGTATATACATGTAATGCAATATTATTTGACCTTGAAAAAGTAAGAAATTCTGCCATTTGCTACAACGTGGATGAAACTGGAGAACATTATGCTAAGTGAAATAAGCCAGTCACAGAAAAAAAATATTGTGTGATTCTATTTGTATATTTCTAATGCTCATGCTTACAGAAACAGAATAAAATAGTGACAGTCAGAGGCTGGGTGTTAGAAGAAACAGAGTTGTTCAATGTGTATGTTTCAGTTATCCTAGATGATTGAGTTCTAGAGGTATGCTGTACAATAGGGTACCTATAGTTAACAATACCGTATACTTCAAAGTTAACAGAGTAGATTTCATATTAACATTTTAAACCTACACATAACCAAACACAAACACACAAAATACACACAAATCAAATAGATGTAAGAAAACTCTGGAAGTGTTGAATATGTCTATTATCTTGATTGTGGTGATGGTATCACAGGTTTTGTACATGTCCAAACTCACCAAATGTACACATTAAATATGTACAGCTCTTTGTATATCAATTATACCTCAGTAAAACTGAGCAAAAAAGAATATACATTATTCTTCTGATATATGGAATTTTTTTATAAATATCAATTTTTAAGTTGTTTAATGAGCTGTTGAAGTATTTTTATATATGTTAAAATGAAAATCTATACAACATATAAATATGTACAAAAAATATCATAGTAACTTTATATGCCAAATCCTGGACACAATACAAATGTTCATCACCAGAAAAGCATACAGTAAGTTTTGATATAGTCATACAATGAAATACTGCTCAGCTCTAAAAATTAAAAACTGTATCTGATTCATTTAACTACATAAGTTAGCTTCAAAAACATTGTGTTGAACAAAGCTATATACAACAGTGCATATAGTATCATAACATTTATATGAAAATTCTAAAACAGATATACCTAATATATTGTGATAGAAATTAGGGCAATGATTGCCTGCATAGGTGGGGAGTGACTGAAATGGGACACAGGGATTTTTGTCATTGGTGATAGAAAAGTAGTACATCATGCTTGTGGCATTGCTTAATGAGAAGTATAGAAGAACACATTTATCGAACTTAATCAAAATGTACAATTAAGATCTGTGTATATCACTATATATACCTTATTTCCATATGCCATACAATACAATTACATATAATATTGCTTGCTGTTATATAAAATTTGTGATGATTTCCCCCAGTGTCTATTGAATCCCTATGATGATCTGAATGTAAATTTTCATATGCTAACATTTTACATGTAAGAATTTAAATCAGATGGAGAGATCCATAAAGTTAGTAGTTAAGAGTACTAACATAAAAGAGGAATTAGAGAACAAAAAGTATTTATCTGTTTACTTTTCTGGGAATACAGTTTTAAAGAAAAACAAGTCTTTTGAGGATACGAACATAGTGTACATGTATGACAATAGCAGCCTCCCATATTGTGTACTATTCCATAGGTAGTGTCGAGTGAATGTGCTGTTTTATCTCATTCTTACATATTACTTATAGATTGTCATATTTTGAATGATTATTATTGTAAGTCTCTTTTGGTCAAAAGAGAGGCGAGTTTGAGAAGAACACTTCCTATTAGCCTGGTTGGAGACCTCCTAGTTTACTGACATTATCAGTATTTGAATTTTGACTTCACGCTGCATGTCAAGGTGAGATAACTAGCAGATTTCTTGATTTTATCTGATAGGAAGAATAACAGGCATATCAACATTTTTCAGGTATTAGACACTGGAATATAATTCCTTGAGCCACCTGAGGATAACAGTAAAGGTGGATAAGTAAATAATGCATTTTCAATTATTAAAAACACAACATCAAACTTGGGAGGAGAAAAAAAGTTTCTCACAAAATACTGTCAATATATGAATATCATAGCAATGTCAAAAATATTTGTTACCTGTTCCATTCTAGGATTCATTCTAACAACACAGGAAGTTTTTAAAATGCATGAAGCTTCATTCCTGCAGTCAATGGGTTTATTTTCCCCATGTCATCATGTACCCGAAGTGTGACATTAGGTCTCATTACAAAAAACAGCTTTAATATGAGTCAGTATATAAAATGCTGCAGATGCGAAAAATCAAATGCTGTGTGGCATGAGAAAGGAAAATAGAACATTTTCTTCTTTGGTGATGATGGTATATTTTACAGAGTTGGCAGAATGCCAACTTCTTTTTCAAGTAAGGCTATTCTGCCGGTACATGCCCACAAGTTCCTACCCAATGTCAACACAGTGAATTGTAATATTTACCAAATAGCCATTGTCCCAAGCCTTCTTATAACACCCATCTCCTGCCACACAGATAACCTGTGTTAATGTCTGACACTAAAAAATTTCGCAAAACTTATAAACGAAATGATCAATGCCTAGAAATCATATATTCTAGGACTCTACTCTGGTACTCTGGCCTTTGTCTATTTGTATTAGAACATACTTTTGAAGTAGCATTTGTCGGATGCTTTGGATATTACTTCTGCTTTTAAAGATATGCATTAATCCAAGTAAGTGAGAATAATGGGGTTCCAAGCAGAAAGCATAAGATGGGTAAAGGCACATGTGCCATTCTATATTGGGAAGAGACTGTAAGTGGAAATACTCATGGATTATCCATGTTGAGGCAAATTTATTTTATAGCAAGGAAGAACTGTGATGATACTAATGCTACAGGAAAAACACTATAATGAAAGCACAATAATTTATTGAAAAATGATAAGCAAAATGTTATAATTTGTTGATCTTTCTAAACTAAGAATAACATTTGCAACTTATATTTTGTTAGACTTATATTTAAGTAACTATTTTTAAGCTATTATAAATTATACTTAAAATATTCAATTTTTCATTATTCATTGCTAGTATATAGAAAAACAATTGATTATGGATTATTGATCTTATATACTGTAATTTTGCTTAAGACATTATTTCTAGGATTTATTTCTATTGATTCCTAGGGGTTTTCTACATAGATATTTATGTGGTCTGTGTATAGAGAGTCTTGTTTCTTTCTTTACAAACTGTCTGCCTTTTATGTTTATTGTCTAATTGTATCAAATAGGACTTTCACTTGATTCTTCTTTCAGTTCAAATCCACTGCTTATTCTGCTATATGGAAGATGTAGTTCTATATGGCTATATCCTTCACAACCTTCATAGCCTGAGACACCCCTAAATCTTGTAACTCTTATCAATGAGTTGATGCTGTGCACTTCAGGATTAAGATGTTTACTTTTAGGGTAATAATCCATTTTTTTAATCTGGTTCTACTGAGCCAGATATCAGTTCTTAACTATCCTATTTTTCTTTTATATTTCCTAACACTTAATAAATATCATCACTACTTTTTGAGCAAAGCTGATGTCTTGATTTAAAAGTAGAATTTTTTTCTTTATTTTTTATTCCTTGTGTTGTTTTGCATAGGCATTAAATAGAGGAGGTGAAATAAAAAATGTCTTTAGTCTGCTAACTCTAATTATGGTAAAATACCTCTATTTCATATAAATGTATATAATATATATTATATATAGTATATAATACATATTATATATATTACATATATACTATAGATTATATATATTATATATTATATATATTATGCATTATATATTATATATTACATATATTATGCATTATATATTATATATTATATATTATATATAAGTGGACTTATTTACATGTCCTCGTTAATAAATTAGGGTTTTTTAATTGAAAAGATACGAGTTTTATCTATACCTACCCTCATGGCCATTGAATTAACATGTTAAACAGTATTATAACATCCATTATGTAAATAAAATAAAACCCATTTTTCTGCATTTCTGAATTGTATTTTGTAAATCATAAATTATTACAACAGATTTTTTAAAATAGCAGATAAGGATGTGACGTTAAAAGAACACAAGACTTAAATAAGATGGTCGAAGATCTATCTTAAGATATATCAACTAGCCATTGGATGGTTTCAGAAATATAAGAAAGTCTATTGTGCTACCAAACATTATATTTTTATTCTAACTATATTTTTGTACCTGTTAACCATTTCCATAGTTAACATTAATTTAGCATGTATTTTCAAATAACTCAAGGAGTACAATTGGAATGTTCCTAAAACAAAGAAATGATAAATGCTTGAGATGATGGATACCCTAGTTACCCAGATTTGATTATTACATATTGTATGCCTTTATCAGAAGATCATATGTACACATAAATATGTACAAATAATATATATTTATAACAATTATTAGAAATATAAGAACTGAAAAGAGAAAACAGTTGCACATGCAAAGTTTTTGAGGCAAGAAGAGTTTTGCAATTCTAGAGAATTGAAAGAACAATATGATGCTTGAATTGTAACTGAAAGAGCAAAATTTGCAAGAAATGATGAACAGACAACACCAAGCCAGACTTGGAAGGCCATAACTAAAGTTAAAAAAATATATATAGGCATACTGATTTTTTAAGTTTTTGTGAAGAAATTCACAAAGATATACCTATTTTTATATATATGTATATATGTGTGTGTGTGTGTGTGTGTGTGTGTGTGTGTGTGTACATTTATACACACACATACACAATTTCCCATGTACCAGTCAGCTTCAATAACTGGCATCATTTTGCAGTTTTGCATAATCTCTGGCTCCATCTACTCCCCTTGCTCATTCAATTAATTTGGAGTAAAATATATAAAACATTTAAGTGCATAAATGTTTACTGTATCTTTGAAAAAGGATATATCCATGTTAAACAGACCCTCATAATGTATAAAATGTTAAAATCACCTCATAAATTCTATTCTTCCTTGCTCTTGCTGGGTGTGTGTCCCATCCTACACACATAAACATACACACAAAGGCAAACTCTGTTGTAATTTTTCACAATACAGTAGTTTTACCCATACCAGAATATCATATCAATGTAATCATATATTATATACTGTTTTGGTTTTGGCATTGTTCC
Source organism: Callimico goeldii (assembly GCA_963573925.1). Lineage (NCBI taxonomy): Eukaryota > Metazoa > Chordata > Mammalia > Primates > Cebidae > Callimico > Callimico goeldii. Next base: position 9,880 of record CAUYOR010054906.1, read on the forward strand.
CTGTCAATAATGGTTTTGAGATTTATTCCTGTTGTTGTATATCGCAGAAGGTAATTGTTTACTATTTTTCAAGTAGCATCCTATTGTATGAGTGTAACACAGTTTGTTTATTCACTCTCTATTGGTAAAAATTTAGATTTTTCCAAGTTTGCATTATAAATAAAGTTGCTGTGATTATTGCTTTACAAGTCTTGTTATGAGCATATGTTTTGAAGTTTATTATCCTAAAATGCTTAGAAATATAATTGCTAGTTCTTAGGGTTTAAGTATATTTAAATTTATAAGAAACTGTTAGACAATATTCCAAAATGAATGGGTTGTTTTACACTCTCCCTGGAAAAGTTAGAGTCCAGTTGCTTCACTTGCCAAATTTCGTGTAGTAAGACTTAATTGTAGCAACTCTTCTGGGTGTTTATAATTTTAGAAACTCTTCTGGGTCTTAGTTTATTTTCTTTTACTTTTTACTTCCCTTATGACTAAAGATGATACTTATTAGTTTTCATATGCTTATTAAACATTTGTATATCATTCTTTTTACAATATCTGCACAAGTCATTTGTCATTTTTAACTTGGTTGTCTTTTAAAATATTGAGATGTAGAAGTCCTTTATATATTCTGCATACAAGTCCTTTGTCAGGAATATGCATAAAACCTATTAATTGTTGTAAGGTATCTTTGAGTGAGCAGTAGTTTTTCATTGTGTTGAAATCTAATTTATCATTTTTATTTTGTATTTACTGTTTATTTTTTCTTCTCTAGAAAATGCCTATTCACAGTTGTAAAAACATAAACTTAAATCTATGTAGTTTTAGCTTATAATGTAAATCAATAATCCATCACAAATTACTGTGTATATTATGGCATTTATTAATAAGTCCAATATTGTCTATATATATATCCAGTTGAATCTGCATCCTTTGTTGAAAGACTATACTCTCTCATTGCACTGTGTCTCCTTAGTTGAAAATCAACTGATCATGGTTTATATATTTCCACATTATATTCACATGGTTTTATTTCTACATTATATTCACATTCATCTGTTTTACTATTCTTATTTCAATACCATACTCTATGAATCACTGTAGATTTTTTGTGCAGCTTGAATTCAGGAAGTATAAGTTCTATAAGGGGTTATATTTCTCATATGGCTTAGGAGGTTCTAACTAAAACTGACCCTCTAACTAAAATACTCCCATAGAATAACTTTAAAATCTCAATTGAAAAAAGAACAAACAACTTATAGGCACTGGAGAATGAAAGATATATATATATTTCTGGCCCAAAGTTGACAGCTGAAAAAGAGACCACCACACGATGTCACCTATTTTATGGCGTTTAGTCTGAGAACAAACAGATCAAGTAGGTGCCACATGGTTGGGCTAAAAGTCTAATAGAAAACTGTCAGTCTTTATAGCCTGAAAAAAACAAAGAAAAGTTAGAATAACCACAGTTGTTAGAAAGTGAATGAGAAATCCTGGAAAGCACAGATATAGGGTGGAGGAGTTCAAATTCTACAAATAACATTTGCCCATGTTTCTTGCTAACAACACTTGAACCATAAATCTGTAAGGGCAGAATCAAGGCAGTGCAACTGAAGAGTAAGCAAATGAACTTGAATTTGGTTTGCCAGTTGAGACACAGAGTTTGCAATTAGAATATAGACACGTTAATTGCCAAAAATATGAAAACATCAAAATTCTTTGGGTTGTGTAATATTCAACACTTCTGTAAAATATTACTCACAATTTCAAGACACAATCCATAATCACATAACATTCAAAAGGTAGGAAAATGTAATCTAGTCTCCACAGAGTAGTTGATTTATAAAGACCAGTCCCATGATTAATCATTTATTAGAATATGCAGACAAGTCATATTTATATCACCTATTATTTGTTCAATGAAGTAGATAAAATATACTTTCAAAAAAGTAAATAATAGAAAAATTCGGCTGATAATTAAAAACTAAAATAACTGAATGGTAATTTTAGAACTAAAAATTCAATATCTAAAATAAAGTCACTAGAAGGCTTAAGCACTAAATGCAAATAATAGACATTATTAATTGAACATGAAGACAGATCCATTGAAACTGAAGAGAAGAGAGAAATAAGATTGACAAAAAAAATGAACAGAGACTGAGGGATCTGTGGAACAAATTAGGCAAATTATGACATGTAATTTGAGTCAAAGAAGAAAAGATAATGAATGAAGTAAACAAAAGCAATTGGTGATATGATAGTAAAAATCTTTTCAAAATTAAGAAATGACATTAATGTTTAGATTTAAAAGGCTCAGTAAATCCTGAAAAGAAGGGTAAATATAAAAAGAAACATGATTATGAACATCAATAAAAGGCTGAAAACCAAAGAGTAAAATAAAATCTTGAAAGCAAATAAAAAACACAGAAAGTTACACAAAAGAAAACACCAATCTGCATGACTGCTTACTTACCAAGTAGTAACTGTGGAAGTTAAAAAGCAACAGGAAAGAGGTTTACAGAAAAATGCTGCCTAGACGGTATTTATATATCCATCAAAAGTGTTTTTCAAGAACGAAGGCAAATATACACATCTTCAAATAGGTGAAACTAAAAAGTTCATCACCAGAAAACTTGCATTATAAGTATGTATGTGTGTGTGTGTGTGTATATATATATATATATATATATATATATATATACACATATTTTTTCTCTGTATGTTTATATCAGAGAACACAAAAGGGAAATTGTCAGTTTATTGTATATGTAGTCATAGTATTTATAAAGTAACTGCCTAAAATAAATGTAATATATGTATACATAGTATATGTATGTATAATGAATGTGATAATTTAACATAAAAGACAGGAATATTAAATAGAACAAAAATTGCAAAGTTGCTTCATCATATAGGACCTAGACCAACATTAAGTTTAAATAGAGTGTAAAGTTTAAAAATTGATATTTTACTATCTCAAGCAATTAAAAAATAATTCATGGGATAGAGCTAAAAGCCAGTAGAGAAATTAAAATGGAATTTTAAAAATTATTCAAATAATACTAAAAAAGACGGAAGTACAGAGAAAAGACAGAGAGTCTAGCCAAAAACAAAAAATAAAATAGATCTAAATTTAACAATTACAAAATTACATGAAATGTTAGTGGACAAGAAATTCAATTAAAATCTTCTATTTCTATAAGGCTATCTTTGGTATTCAATTTTTCTGTATTTTTCTATAAATTTTACATGAACTTAACAATTTCTATGTTTAAAAAGACCAAACACCACATGTTCTCACTCATAGGCGGATGTTGAACAATTAAAACACATGGACACAGGGAGGAGAGCATCACACACTGCAGTCAGTTGTGGGAGGGTCCAGGGGAGAGACAGCAGGGGATGGGGAGGGTGAAGAGGGATAATGAGGGGAGAAATACCGGATACAGATACCAGATACAAGTGATAGGGGGATGAAGGCAGCAAACCACCTTGCCATGTATGCACCTATGCAGCAATCCTGCATGGTCTGCACATGTACCCCAGAACCTAAAGTACAATTAAAAAAAAAAAGATGGATGAAATAATGACTGGGGTTTTGTTAAATCTTGATCAATATTTATTTTTAAAATGTTCATCCAGCTAATGAATGTAAATGGTCTATTACACTATATTTTCTTTAAATTATCTCATTCATATTCAACATAAAAATATTTTTTCAATTATTTATGACTTTCAATGACACTAAAAAAATTCCATTTTAACTTTACTTTTAAATTGTTTGCTACAATTCTATAGAAATACTTTTTTAAAAAACATATTTACATTTGTACTCTGAAACAATATAAATTCACATTAGTTTTGGTAGTTTTTAATGTAAATCTCTTAGGATTTTTATATGAATAAACATGTCATTTAAGAATTAGGACAGAGTTTTTTTCTTCTATCTTCTCACATCTTTTTGTCAATTATTTCCGTTTCTTTCCTTGCTGCAATGCTTAGAAGTTCCAATACAATTTTGAATAAAAGTGTGAAAGGCAGACATTCATAAGGAGTTTCTGATCTGGGGAGGAAAATGTTCATTCTCTCATCATTAGGTTGATATTCGCTGTAGCATTTGTTATTGCTATTTGTTTCAGGTGTCCTTAATAATGCTGAGGCCAGGTTCTTTATTTCCAGTTTCTCAAGAGTTTTCCTTTCCTTTTCTTTTTTTTTTTTTCATTGCATGAATGACCTACAGGTATTTATTATTAATAATATTATACATTCTTGATGGGATATCCTATATTTTCTTTTTATTATTGCATTTTAGGTTTTGGGGTACATGTGAGGAACATGCAAGATAGTTACATAGGTACACACATGGCAGTGTGTTTTGCTGCATTCCTCCCCTTCACCCACATTTGGCATTTCTCCCCAGGCTATCCCTCCCCGGCTCCCCCCCGTCCCTCCCCTATTCCCCCCAATAGACCCCAGTGTGTAGTACTCCC